>JAXHKN010000490.1:0-19094 GCA_038407165.1 Ceratocystis variospora | reverse complement strand
AGGCGAGTCACAAGCTTGCTTGGGAGCATACGTGCTCCTCTCGCCCGGAATCGGTGGTCAACCTTGCGGAGGGTTAATTCTGTCCGGTAACCAATCCGGCGTCGTTTGATCTTAGTGATTCCAGTAGGCGTTAAATATAATCAAATCAAATCAAATATCTATTTCTGATCGGATTTTCGAGTCCGGTTTATCCCCCGCTTCGCCCTTAGGGGACCCGCCTTTTCCGCTCCATTTATATGTGGGTCGATCGCCTTGTCCCCCGCCGGGGTCCGATCACCAGCTGGCATCGTAGGACCCTTCTGGAGGACTGCATCCGCACAGAGAAAGGAAAACAAACAGGAAGGGAGAAATCAAAAAGGACACGCAGGCGAAAAGGAACAACTCAAATGAAGGAAAAAACAGGGCGTCGCAGAAGGGAATAACATGTAAAGCAGAAAAGCAGAGAAGTCCAGGGGTTGGAGCCCTTCCGGGGTACAGAGTGATGGGAGCCAGATATCCAGCAGAGGTTAGTCCATGAGGTAACCTGGACAAATGTACGCGTTAGCCGTCCGGTGTTTGGATATAGTGAGACGAACTTTGGGGAGGGCTCGAGTCCACTTACCATCCCCTTACCTTACCAATTAACTTGGTCGAGAGGAGCCTTTCCTTGTTTAACCGGCCCCAGGTGCCTTGGAAGGTCGTGGGTGGCGTGTGATTATTGGCTGAGGTGAGAGCGCTGGCGGTAGTGATGACTAAACGACGACGACTGGACAGCGACGTAACAGTTCCGGAGCTAGACCTGGAGGGATTCCCTCTTGATCAAGACTTGCATCAGTGTTTTCCTTCCTTTGAAAGACCCGAGGAGATTGGGGACGAAGTTCCTTCCCCAAGGACGCGGGGGCCTCTTGCAGGTCCAGGTATGGGTCACTTTTTTCTCTTTTCCGCATCTTCGGCAGTTCAGGGTGGCATTTTCGTGTTTCCGCCTTATATGGTAGGCGGCAAAGTCCCCGTGGTTCGAAAGCGCTTCCATGATGATCCCTTGGAGTTTCCTGGGTCCCTCGGATAGGCCTAGCTGGCCTCTCTTTGAGAATTCCAGGTTTCTCCTGGATTCATGGTCCTTGATGGTGGCTTGGTCTCTGAACCAGCCCCGGAGGGACTTGATCAGGTCTTCTTGGAGCCTTTGGCTACTCCCTGGAGTTTCCTCGCGGCCTGATCCACATGCTTCTGGAAGGAGAGCTTTCTGTCGAAGCATACTCCCAGCCATTTCAGCGTCTTCACAACTGGAGTGGCTTTAATTACTGGCAGTCCTTCCATCTCCAGATCTGGGTTTTCTGGTACCGAAGTTTTCCTTGTCAGGTGCAGGAGTTGGATTTTTCCGTGGTCTAGCTGTAACCCATTTTCCTCGCACCACTTGACCGTATATCCCATCGCATGACCGCTTTAAGATCCCACAGGCAGCTCGCCAGGGTATCCCAATCGATCGTACAGAGGCCGTCGTCCATGTATCCCTTCAGGTAGTGCTGTCCGCTAAAGTAGAGGGGGGCCATGAACAGCATGTACAGAATCGGGGAGATTGGCGATCCCTGCGGTAGGCTGCCGCTTGTGGGCCCCGGCTCTTCGGTGCTACCATCCAGTGCGATCCGCGCTGACCTCGAGTCCAGGAATGATTGTACCCATTTGCATACATGACTCGGCCATCCTTGTCCTTGGAGTCTGGCCACCAATCTGTTGGGCAGTACTCCGTCGAAGGCTCCTTGTATGTCGAAAGTGAGGATCGAGGTGATCTTCCCTTTTTCCATATTTTCCTTAATCTCGTTGACCAGTGCCAGCGTGAGGTCTGCCGCTGATCTTTTAGGCAGTGCTCAGGCGTAGTTGCTGTTGAACAGCATCTTGGCCATGGCTTCTGTAAGAACTTGCGAAAAGTACTAAGAGTAGTAGTTTAAAGGTTTGTATTAAGAAAAACTCGATGAAGAGAAAAGGGAACTACACTATCTAGTTGGGTCTGGAAAATGGGGTCCTTATACTTGACGGTTTTCTGTCTTCGAGTTATCCGACTGGTCTAGACTCTGTCCTGAGGTTTGGGAATAGGGGTTCAGCCGAGGGCGCTACGGACGCTTCGCTATTCACTTCGCATAACTACTAGTTTGTCAATGTTCATGCGTTAGTGTTGTGGCTTGTTGTAGCGGTGAACGAAGATGACTAGTTAGATAGGTAGCGTCTAGGCGAGGGCTTAGCCTGAGCCACCCATAATCCATAGATCATTACACTGGGTGGTCGCCGATTGGTGGGCGAGTCTGCGATGATAGAACGCGAAATCTCCGTGTCCTGATATGGACGCCATGATTGTTCCTTGATGCGCGCAGGAGCCTTCTGGAATGCCTAGCGATCTCGGCCGGGGGAATTACGTGAGTTTCCTGGTCTGGTGGTTCCTGATGGTCGTCTGGGACGTGAGCCAGGCTTTGTGCGCTCGATAGAGGTCTTCTTTTAGCCATCTCTTGGCCTTTACCAGTGACATGGAGTATTCAAAGACTTCTATTGCAGCGCTTTTAGCGACAGCGTCGGCTATTTCGTTGCCTTCGATCTCGCTGTGTCCTGGGACTCAGATGCAGTGGACCTCTGGGAACGGAGGAGTCTCCCTGAGTTTCTGTGCGATTTTCCTGGCTTCGTCGAGGTGGTGTTAAGAGGTTCCTGTCTTCCTCGTAGAGGCAGGCACTCATTCTCTCCATCGCTGCCTGGTTGTCTACGCAGATCCAGATGGTCCTGCTGTCCGTGATGTTCCTTTTCTTCAGGTCTTCCAGTCCGTGTCTGATCGCGTGGATTTCCGCGTCGGCGACTTCCGCCCATTTTCCGCATGGAACCGCTCCTTCTGTGAAGCCTTCCCCGTTGCGTTCAGCCCACCAGCCAGCTCCAGTCCAACTGTTCTGGAGCATTGATCCGTCCGTGTATAACCATATGTCCGAAGTTGGACGGCTGGCTTTCCAGCTGTGTAATTCCGTGTTGCTGCTTACTTCGGCAGGCCTTCTGTCCTAGCTCCCGTCGGGGGGATAGTCATCGGGGGCCGGTCGTAGAACAGTGGGTCGTATCTTGGCAGGGGAATTGAGAGGAGTCGCAGTATTTCCTTTTGATGCTTGTGGTCTTTCAGACCATAAAGCGGGTGTTTGAAGTCCAGGGAGTGCCCCCTAATTGCTTCTTTCTTCACTGCAGCGTCCAGGACGATGTCGCTGCGGTGATCTCTCCCGTTGGGCCTTACACTCATTCAGAGGTGGGGTACCCGCTCTGGGGCCTGCTGGTGTTTTCCGCAGGCTTAGAATTTCGATGGAGCGGGGAACCTTTTCGGGGTTGTGGATCGCCACGCGGAGGCCCTGCATGGTCGGGTCCCTCTCGTACTCTCTCCAGGCAATGCTCTTGACTGTTCCGCCGAAGGCTGCCTGGACTTTACTTCTGACGTCCTCTAGTGTGGTGCGTCTGCGGACTAGCTCGTCGTTTCCCACCGTGTTGATGGTGGTGGGGATGTTTGGGATTGCAAACTTTTGCCAGATCGTTTCCTTTTCAACTTCTACCGCGTGTAAGAAGTTTCCCGTCCTTTTCTTGATTTCTCTGTCAAGGGTTGAGTCCTTCGTGGTGATGGCGAGGCCCGGAGAGGTCCTGGTGGAGGGTGGATCTCACTATTTTCTTCACCAGCGAAAGGATGCTGTGAGCAGTTTGCAGAGCTATCGTGTCTTTCTTTGCCAGACCTGGGTTGGCCTCGAACTCATCCAGGACAGTTAGCAGGGCGCCGGCTCTGCGGCGCCTGGCTTCACGGACTGAGGTAGTTTCCTCCCAGACTGCGTCCAGCATTTCACCAAAGCTGCCTTTGGGTTTCTCGGTTGTGTTCTTTCCGGCGTGAACTGACGAGTTCAGGGCGGTTCTAGCGGTCGCATCGGCGGGTGTGGTGTGTGTTGTTTCTTTTCGTGTGTGGGTGTCTTTTGGGGGGTGGGGGGGGTTTTCGACGATTTGCTTTTCCGTGTGTGTGTGGTGTGCGGGGAGGTCAGGTGTGGTGGTTTTGGTTGGGCGGAGCGCTGGAAATTGTGTCGGTGTCCCGGGGGAGAGTGGTGCAGCCTTGCGAGGCAGACGCACCTGGTCTACCATGTCGGTATCCATTGTGCTTGGTGTGCGTGGGTAAAAAGGGACTTTTTCTTTTTTTTGTAGAATGGGAATAATGTATTTTGGCACGTTGTGATATTTTGCTGGATGGCCAATTTTGCCTAGCTGGGCTATTGATATTGTTGTTGATGATCGTATGTGAGGTAAACCAGCAGCTAATGGGCGATGGCCGTATGTGATGATGATAATGAAATTCTATTTATACTCTTGGGACTATCTGGGGTCCCACTGTGGGAGTCCGGAGCTCCGGAGAGGTCCGAGTTTTCTAGCACCTGTTTTTCTGTAAAACCTGCCGGCCGTGTCCTGGCCGCCCCAGATAACGACGGTGCCGCATCCATAGGGGCCAGCGTGAGACACTCCCCTGCTGCTGGGCATGTCTGCTCAGTTCTGAAAAGAGAAAAAGGGAAGGAAAGAGAGAAACGAAAAGAGGAGAACCTAAAAGAGAGGGGAAAAGTGTGGTATTGAGTCAGTCAGACCCTTGTCTATAGCCCGAATCTCCGCGTCTGCCACTTCAGCCCAGCTTCCGCGGGAGAAGAAGCCGGATCGGGCGACTTGCCCATTTCTCTCCAAAGCCCAGCCTGCTCTCGCCCAGCCGTTCTGGAGAAGCGAGCCGTCTGTGTACAGCCACACATCCTGGGCTGGTTTTGTCTCTTTGAAGGTGATGTGGTCCTGGGCTGCTTTGTCCGTGTCTCTGCCAGATACTACCGCCTCTGTGGGTGGTGGGTCTGCCGACTGTTGCTCATCCTTTATTGTGCCGTACCTTGGCGGAGGCCTCGGTAGAAGCCTAAGCAGGTCGCAGAAGGATTTGTGTTCCTTCAGCCCGTGGAGCGGGCGTCTGCTGTCCAGGGTGTGCCATCTAATCAGTTCCTGCACGACCGCCGTGTGTAGGACCTGGTCTACCGGGGGAATGCTTACTTCCATGTGCAAGAGCGACAATGGAGTTGTCTTGTATGCAGGCAAGGCTGCCAGCAAGGCTGATCGCAGAGGTTTTTCCATCCTCTTGGCTTTCCCGATATTCCCGTATTTCTGTGGCGTTCACCACGTTGCGGCAGCGTATGTCATGGTGGGTAGAAGACAAGTCTTTACCACCAGTATCATTTCGCTGACTGGGGCACCGTGTTTGCACCCTTTAAGGATGTTGAAGGTGTGTGTGAGTCTTTCTGTTAAATAGGTCCTTTTTTTCATTTATACCAGTCCCTTTTTAGATAAGGGTCTCCTCTTATCAATATATCCGACGTTTGTCCGGAGCTCTCCCGAACTCTGCTTCAATATCCCCCCACTTTCTCGGCGCTCCGGATAAGTGGGGTTCTGCGGCCAAGCCGTTTCTGGATCCCGTAGTCCAATCATCGTCCTAAAACCAGGTATCTTCTGTAGGCCCAATGGCTTAGTCAAGCCGCCTGCTGCCATGCTGCTTGTTGGGACAAATCCGATTTTTCCAAGCCTTGCTTCACTCACTGTTTGATAGCGTGGTATTGAATATCAATGTGTTTAGTACCCTTCTTTACTCCCAGTGCTTTGGCGATCTTAATAGCTGCTTGATTGTCTCCGAAGACTAAAGTCTCATTCTTCAGCTGCAGGCTTTGGGGCCCTATCTTTTTCGTCTCAAAGATACCGTTGATTTTGTTTAGTATACGTCGTAAATGTATACCTTCCTTGGCGCATGGAGTTAACCCGATGTATTTGGCTTCCGTTGTGGATGTTGCCACAGCTGCTTGCTTCTTCGAGCTCCAGCTTATCGCCCCCCCGAGTCCAATGAACACCATGCCACTGACTGACTTGCGATCTTTTGCATTCGCGTAATCGGCGTCACTATATCCGACGATATCCATCCCCCCTTGACGCGCTTCGTAGCAGATGGAAAATCTGGCCGTATCACACAGGTAACGCAATACCCTTCTTAGCCCTTCCACGTGTCTCGGTGTTGGTCGTGCGGATGCCTGTGCCAGACTCGATATGGCAAATGCGATGTCCAGTCTTGTCATTAAGGCTGGGTACATTATCTTCCCCAAGATCGACTGGTATTTTGTCGGCTCCAAAATCTCTTCCCCTTCTTGTGCTGGCTCGACATCATCTTTCCAGTCTCCTATTGATGTACGGATTGAAGTCTTCCTGTGTTCCTTGAATCCCGATTGGTCTACCATCCCCTGGATGTATTGCTCTTGGTTCAACCACATTCGTTTTCGTGGTCTATCCCAGCGTACTTGCACCCCAATGACTTGTGTAGTTTCACCCAAGTCCTTGACTTTGAACCGTCTCGAGAATTCATCCTTGAACCACCAGATTGACTTCATGTTCGGTGCTGCAATTGTGATGTCATCAACGTATAGCACAACCAACATTTTCCTTCTTTTATGGAAGAGTAGGCATGGTTCCACTAACGTCTTCGTGGATCCCATTGCATTGAGATGCCCCGTACAGTTCTCGTTCCATTGGTATGCGGCATGTTTCAATCCGTATGGGCAGCGTTCTAACTTCGCCACCATGCCATTCGGACATTCAACATTTGCTGGCAATTGAAGATACAACTCTTCCTTCAATTTTGACTGTGCAAAAGCATTACACGCGTCAATTTGGTGACACTCTAGATCATATTGGCATAAAGACGCCAAAAAACAATCTTAGAGTAGCACTACCTGGAGTCGGTGCAAAACTTTCAAAAAAGTTCACTCCATACTCCTGTCGTGAACCTCGTACCACTAATCTTGCCTTGTATTTTTCGAGATTTCCCTCAAGGCCATACTTCTTGGCAAACACAAAGCGTGTGTCGATCGGGTACATCCGTCTAGTTTGGGGACGAAACGCCGAGTTCCGAACTTGGTCAGAGTATCCAGCTCCTTCTCAATAGCTTGTCTCCATTCTTCACCTTTGGTCAAATGTGAAATAGCGTTCTTGAGTGTCATGGAAGACTCCGACAATACTATCATGGCTCTATGTGTCGTTCCGTCGTCCTCGTCCATTATTTGCTTCCTTTTTGGTGTCTGATCCTCCACTAGATCAGACTCCTCAGTATTATTTTCGCTTTGAGTCATTTCAATTCAACGATTCGATCAGCAGGCTTATCCTTGCGTTGAATGCATCCAATTGTGCTGTGTAAACTCCCGTCACCGTCTTCGTCTCCGAAAACGGGCTTGGCTGCTGGATCTCCTCTACTGACTCTTCTAATGGAGGTACCACCCCTTCTTCTTGTCCCTGTATCATCTCAACAAGCTCAATTCTTACCAGTGGTAACTTGGCGGGCACTAGAGTTCTTGTTGGTTCATCGTACACTATCTCTTTTCGCACCGTTTTTCTGTTCGGACTGCTTCGATTGCATATTCTCATGGAAATGTACCGACTCAGAAACACGTACTTTTCCGGCATCAATATCCCATAGGACATACCGACCATCCACGTTCTCATCATAGCCTAATAAAAGGGACTCACTCCCTCTAGGCCCATGCTTCGATGTCGTCAGGTGTCTAATAACTCGACATCCCCATCTGTGGATGTGGTTTGTCCTTGGTTCTATTCCGAAGAACAACGTGTGTGGAACTGCTTGTGAACTCAGCGTCCTATTCGAAATATAGACTGTCGCCTTGGCTGCTTCCGCCCAAAATTTCTTGCCCAGCTTCGTTTCTGATAACATCGTTCTGACGCCTTCGTCAACCGTTCTAATTGCTCTCTCAGCAATGCCGTTCTGGTTAGACGAATCAGGGAGGGTATACATCGTTTCGGTCCCATTCAGCCTCTTCCATTCCTCGAAGATTTGTTTGAGTTCTGGCGCATTTTCACTTCTTGTTCTCTTAATGGTTTTACCCATTTTGAGTTCAGGACAGGTACGCCTCCGGGCCGCGCTAGATGGAGAGCTTCCTGGCTATATGGCCGGACACTCAAAAGTCATAGGATATGTTCGACATCTATGCGCTCCTGTCACTGCTGACCGCCCGGGAGGTGCTCCCATCCGGAACATGCCGTCGTATTGCTGTGGAAAACCAGTAGGTAGACGTTAGATAATACAAACAAACATACAAACAGCCGACAGAAGAGAGACAGAGGAGTATTATGCGCGGCTTAAACACATGAACGTAGATATATGGTGTCTAGTCTCGGGCTGCAAAAAACCCAAGGCTTTTTGCTACTTGCCGGAACTAGCTGGTCGCGCTTTGGGAGTTCCAGATTTCTCCTGCACCCGTGGCATGATGGTGGCTTGATCTCCAAGTTAATCCTCGAGGGACTATCTAAGGTCTCCTTGGAGCCACCTCTTCGCTTGGAACTGTAATATAGAGTATTCTGGAGCCTTTACTACGGCTTCCTTCGCCAGAGCGTCTGCCTTCTCATTGCCTTTGATGTTCCTGTGTCTTAGGACCTAGATACTGTAGATCTTTGGTTTCGGGAAAATTCCTCAGAGGCCCTAGGCGATGAGCTTAGCTTGTTCTAGGTCATGGTAAGATGTGCCAGCCTTCTTTGTCACCAAGTTCATCCTTCTCACCGTTGCCTAGTTGCCCGAGCAGATACGGATGGTGTCACTCCCTTGGACAATTTCGCGATTCAAACTTTGAATGCCCACTCTGATGGCTCGGATTTCTGTGTCTACTACCTCGGTCCACTTGCCACACAAGAAGCTTCCTTCCGTCGGCTTCATGTTGTCACGCTCGGATGCCCAGCCTGCGCCGCTCCGTCCCAAAGCGAGTTTTGACCCGTCGGTGTACTGCCAGATATCCCTGCTTTTGTAGAAGCCTTTCCAGGCCAAGTGCCTTCTTGCCGCTATTTCCTTATTGAACTCTATGTATGGTCGTATGTTATAGCAAGATGATATATAGCGGTATCTATAAGGGGGACTTTGGTATGGGGAAATGTAAAATGAACGTTTAACAAAAGCCATTCATCACTGAAATGTGATTGTAGTAGATTCTTCTGAAATCTTTTCCAGGAAGTGTTGCACTGACTACATAGACGGATCCTAAAAAGGTCGTAGGGGGTCCTTGAGTCAACACACATCTGGGAGTGATGTCGGATGACGATACGATTTAAACAGCTCTGCCTAGAAGACGCCGCCAAGGAAATGCAACTAGAAACATGAGAGAATACACGCACAACAATAGTTACGGTATTGACCAGAATCACCGATGAAAAAGAACAAGAGGTTAACCCAACAAGAAACAAAAGTATATGAGAGGTCTACCTGTGCCCTTGCACTCTCTGTGAAGAAACAAAACACCATAGCGCCACCAACGAAAAAAAGAAAACGCCTTGCAGACTGCCACATAGTACAGGCAGGATAGATAGGATTACTGCTGACACCAACCATAATTTGCCATCACTGCCGAGTCTGCATGCGCATAGTCTCCAATATCTCTGCTCGCAGCTGTGCCGTAGCGACCTGTGTCTCAATTGTCTTCGAGATACCATCCTGCCATGCCTTCTCTAGCATCTTCATCTCGGCCTCCACATCCTTCTGTGCTCCACTGCGCGCCAGCGTTAGCAGATCGACCTCGCGATTAACGCGCGCCAGCTCACGCTCTAGTGTTTTCAGCTCGGCTTCCAGATGCCAGTTCCCTATAAGCCACGCATTCTTGCCGTGAGATTCTAAGAGATTCAGGTGCACAGCGCGCGAGCGCATGTAGCTGTGGGCTGCGTAGGCGCGCGCCAGTACCGCTGTTGACTCCTCGAGCGAGGTGTCGGCGCTAGGCTGGCTGGGTGATTCGTAGCGTGAAAGGTCAATAGCAGAGAGCGGCGTGCGCGGCGAAGCAGCGCTACGGGAGAGTTCGGCACTCATGAGAGGCGATAGAGCTAGGGGGATTTGTGGTGGGAGGGACGGGTGGGTTAGCGGTGTTGAGCGAGTGGGCGAAGGCCGGTTCTCGGGTGATATTTCGGCAAGGATTAGGGCTTCGGCGGCAGCGCGTTCAGCAGCAGTAGGCTCAGCATCGATGTCTGTCCGTATGTCAGCAGCGATACTCTTGTACGGCGGTATCTCGTCCGGTTAGAGACCTACAAGGGAGAGCTTCTAGGTAGGTGTTTGCGATAGGCATTTTGGCGACGGGCAGCAATATCTCTGTAGTATGAGGATTAGAGAGCGGTAGTGTAATTTTCGCTTGTTTGTACCAAACTGTGCTGTATCTTAGAATGCGAAAGAGAACGGGCTAGGGACTACGTGCAAGTATGACGATGCGCTTGTTGTCGATTGACTAGTGCGCAAAAAGTTGGATCGCAAGGCTGAGGATTTTGATAAGGCGATAAGGAAAAGCGGGTCTAAGAGCTTATCCACAGCCTTAGAACAGTGGGAGGTTTGCAAGCTTTAAGGGTTAAAGCTTGGAGAACCTTGAATGAAAGAAAGGGAAGTTATGGGGAAGTTGGAGTAACATTCGACTTCGACTTAGATATATACAACAGATTGGACCGGCTTGTGCTTCTCAGCTATGAGATTCTATGGCTCTGGAGCTGATAGAACTTCCCTTGGATTGCTTACATTCTAGCTGACGTAGCTAGCAGGGGACGACCTCCTAGGCCTGCTGATAACCTACCTACCTCTCCCTTATCCCAATACAGAAGAGACGAATATGAATATGATGCCGTGATTAATCTACATATAGAAAAGACCTTGGCAAGCTTACACAAGAGTAAGCCATTGGAATTTGCAGCACCGTCTTTCTTGCAAATACCGATAAATACAGAAGCTGCATGCTGAAATTGACTAAGCTTATGCGGAGAGGGTCTTGCGTGATTTGCTCCATCACGTAAGAAAGGGGACTGAAGATCGAATATGATATAGCCCCTAACATCTTGGTATGCCGACTTAACAAGCTTCGTAGCTACTGGTAATAACATTCACTACCATTGAATCAAATTTGAAGCATGATATTGCCATCTTCTATTCAACTATGCCGGGCCTCTTTACACAGATTTAGCATACTGCTAGGTGGGATTTCTTTTAGGCCTGAGTAGAAAAAGCACTAAGAATGGTGGAAAGAGACATAAGGGCTGAAGGTTAGCTAGTATTATCAGCCATAAACACTGCAGATGGAGTTGGGGTAACTTGCAGAAAGCTGCGTTGCATTCCAAGAGCGACTTTCTAGTATAAGGCATCGCATGAAGGCCAGCCGCCATCTGCTAAGCGCATAGACAAGTCATGGTGCTCCCCCCCCCCCCCGGCAAGATATCCCTTTTATGTCTTTGCAATAAGGTGAAAATCGAATGTCATTGGAGAGAGACTGTTTCAAGAAGAGGGATCTACTTCAAAGCAACAGCAAGAAGAAACTAACCGTGTGGGTTTAAAACGTTGACATATGACGCCCAATTCCTGATGCTAGTCATGCAGAGGGACAGACTGGAACTCTGTGGTTCCTGTGCATAGATATCTACTCATAAGCCCCTCTTCCCTCTTGCTCCCTGCACTTGGCCAGATAGTTAGGGGCAAGACTGGCCAGACACCTGTAGATTTTTGTGGGCGTGCACCCATTTTAAGCATCTGGTTTCTGCCGTGTCTACCTAACAGCCACCCCGATTTCCGCTGTCCCTACGATGTGAATTTTTTCAACCGCGCCTGCGCCATATCATTTACGCATGTCTACTTCTGGGCAAACTTGTTGATTCCTGGTTGTCAGAGCCACAAGTGACTGGTGACAGAGTGGTTAACTGATCTGCAGCAAGAAATGAAACCGAAACTAATCAACATGTCACGAGAGGGCTATGTCGTGATTCAATGGCTGTAAATGTACAGAGGTTCAATTGAGCCTATTCTGTCGTTGATAGTGGAGATTTACCCCAACGCTGGGTACTGTTAATCTCCAACAGTTGGAGGTACAGAAATGAGGGATGTTACATAGGTGAGCGAAATTGTTCCTCCCTCTGGAAGAAGCCAAAGCTCGACCACCGCGAATTCTACGTACCAACAAAATAAAAATCGTACCCACCAAGCCCGCAACAAATAGTATTTCGTTATGTGTAATAAAAGGCGTTAAACAGAAAAAAGAAGGAAAAATATGATGCCTAATGAGAGCCTGAGCCACTGCTTCACGCCTTGGTCTGGCTCAGTTCAGCAAAGGAACTCATTAAGGATGACGAAAATAAAAAGAGAGGAGAGGGGGGGGGGGGGGGCCCGAAAGAAACGCTTGCTATTCTCTTGTGTCAAGAATGCACATCTTGGTAGTTTACAGTTCAGAAGAGGCAGTGCTGGCACTCTCCTCGGCGTCGGTGGATTTAGACAGAGGGTTGATCTCGTCCTCGGCCAGCGGACCGTGTAGTTCTTCTTCAAATACAGGCTCAGGCTCGTTGACGTCGAACTTGGTCTTGAACGAGCGCACCGTGTTGCTGAAGCTGCTCGAGTTGGAGCGACGGCGGGTGTGAGTGAAGTTGAACTCATCATCCAACAGCTCGTCGCCTACCGCGCCCCAATTGGCTTTGCCATTGCCATTCTTTTTGGTGTTTTTGGGGTCCGTGCTAGTGTAGCCGGCCTTGCCATAGTACTTTGGCATGCGGACGGCGCCCGAGGCTTGCTCATGGTTGTCTCTGTGGGTGCGAGTCACTGTTCAGAAGAGAAAGTGGGGTGAGTTAGTTATAAGACTTGTACGACAGCTGGGGACACGAAGAACATCTGCCAGACAAAAGGGGCTACGGGTGGATGGTAGAACATAATATTCACGGAAGATACATACTCTTGAATAGCAAAACTCGGTCGAGTTGAAGTGAAAAAAGAAATTCAGGCAAGCTGCACTGGCAACAAGATGGGGTGTGACGAAGGGGGGATGAAGCAAACTAGCGTTCGTCAAGATCAAAGGCTTTAGCTGAAGAATCAAGTCAACTTGGAGAGGCCTAGTGGGATGGAGAGGGAGAATAAAAGACGAGAAGGCAAAAAAAAGAAGAGAAAGGATGGGAGGAAATTGAGAAGCGGAAAAGGTGTGAATGTGTGAGGGCGATGATGAACAAGAGAAGTTAACAGTCGATATGAGGAGGAAAAGCGGCAGATTTATATTCCAACAACTGATACATCCCGTTCAGCCAAACTTGGCCAAGTCACTAACAGGCCAGGCCCATGACAATCAGAATCGATACTGTGTACATCAGCCGACGGTACATCAGAGTTGGGGTTCCCTAGGCCCTGAACTCCACTCGCACGATGAAGCAGCAAGGTACCCCTCACACAGTGGACAGCTAAAGGGTACATGTATGCATCCGCGCATCCCATCCAAACTAGTGAGAGTGAGCACAAATTGGCTGCGTCAGACTTGTGTTTGGCGATTTTGTTAGCAGGTTAGGCAAGGCGAGACAAACAGAAAAAGCAGGTGGGGCAAGCGGCCAGCAATAGCAAGTGCAAAAAGAGAGCAATAAAATGGACATTAAAGGGGGAGGGGGGGGAAGAGCCCGCTGACCCCTCTAAAGACGTGCTGTGCTGTGCTGTGCTGTGCTGTGCTGTGCTATTCTTACGTTCCTGGCCTGGCTTGTTGTTGGGAATAAGCCTTCATTATGCTCCAAGTACACTAAAAAAAAGGAACAACGCCGCTGTTTATGGGTACTTCAGTGGATACTGCCCCTGTGGCAAACGGACGGGTATTCGGTAACATTCCATACGTCACAGAGCTTCCTCGTGACCCTGTGCTCATTTTTATGGGCTTCTATCTAATTCTGTTTACACCCACTGAAGTGCACGAGAGCAAAGGGCATGTTGAGTGAGGCTGGCGTTTTTGCCTGAGCCGTTACAGATAGATGGAAATAATGCAATGTCCCGAGGTTCCTTCACCCAGAACTAAACGGCCAGCTGCATTTCGGCGTTTTGGGGCTGCTGCTACGTGTGCGTCTTTTTTATCTCAAGCTATGCTAGATACTCATTGGTGCTCCGAGTTTAGCAATCGAGACTACTATTCTAGGCGAGAACTGGGACTTGTCGCAGGCTTACTTTAGAGGAATGGCTCAGTGCCAAGATCTTGCTCAAATTGGTCCGGGTGTATGCCCTTCATTTCTGGGAAGGCCAGATAGACGGCAAGAGCCTACAAAACTATGACTCTGCGTGTAGTGGCGGTGGTGCCATCTCAACTTGTCGGAGCCGAGCCTTCTAGGGCCTTGGGCCCGGGGGGGGGGGGGGGTTCTTATTTTCTTATTTTTGTTATTTTCCGCCGTCAACACCTTGGGCTACCAGTCAAGTCTTGAAATTTCTACGCCAAAATATGGAATACGTTGCATCAGTTGATGGAATGCAACGGGCTTCGAGTGTTGAATAAAAGATATCTGCGCCAAGACGTGGCACTCTGTTGAGGCCTCTCTCTGCAGAGGGCAAGCCGTCTAATCATTGCCCTGTTCATGCCGCTCGCAAGAGCGCAAATGGAACTCCGCGCAACCTAGATTGGCAGTGACACTGAGTGCATGCGGCATGGGTATGTCGACAATACGAACCCGCTCACTTACTAGGGCATGGTATCCTTCTCTAATACAGCCAGCCCCCTTTCTTAACCGGAAGTTCCCGCCACTTAGGACTCAAGGGAACATTCCTTGTTGTGTGGCACACTATGCATGTAGTGGAAAGTCTATTCTACATTCCTAGGTTTCTCGCACGCATCGCTATTCTAGAAATGCTACCGACTTTGCTGCGGTAGGCAGCGTCAAGCATGGTCGGTCAGTCAGTCATGGCCCACAGTGTTTGTATCGTTGTATGTCTACAGCTACGGGTTGTTTGGTTATGAAAAGCGCTCATTCACATCTGACTGAAATATGCAACATAAAAAGTTTAAAAGTGCCTCTTAGCCTGTATCGCGGCAACGCTGCTGTCAAACTCACCAAATACGCTTTGCGACCATCTCATATCGCGAGATCCCCGCGTAATCCGCGGCCTTGTCCCATTTCTTTTCCTTACTCTTTTTGAGTCCCTCGGACCGGTCGGCATTGATCCATTTGGTTCTTTCATCGCCTACCTCAATGTGTCCATATCCACCCAGCCTCTTGCTCTTTGCATCGTGGTTTTCTTTCTCGCAATATCCAGCAGCCGCAAGCTCTTCCTGGAGCATCATCTTAGCATAGCGGTTCCTTGAGTACCGCAGAAGAAGCATACCCAACAGCAGCTTCACTATTAAGGCAACTAGAAAGATTATAAAGAACACAAGCAGCATTGTCAACAGCGCAATAATATCGTCACTGGTCCATTCAAACCACCGTCGCGCGCTTTCCTGTTCTCCAGGTGTTGTGAACAAAGAGCCATGCACTGAGCGGCCGAGAGAGTCACGAATCAGCGTGTCAAACTTATTAAGAGCTTCAATTATGGCCGGGGATGGCGTGGCGGATTCCTGGGAAAGAGATGTCTGGGTAGAAGAAGGGAGAGGGGGGGCGAGATGTGTTGAGAGGAACATGTGATATGTCTGGAACGAAGCCCGGATGAAAAGGCAGGACAGAGGTATCACTGCAAGACCCAAGCGCCGGGTGAGAGAAGGTGTTGCAAATGCCTAGAATCAAATAGTTAGTGATATGTGGATTGTCGATAGATGCTTTAAAGACGCCCGCGGCACCCAGAGCAGGCTAGATGAAATTTGGCTGCCGTGGCCGACCAACACTCACATCAGTGTAATAGTCTTTGCATAAAATATCTAGGATACGACTGTAAAAGGTTGGCTTGATGCTGTTGAATCGATTGACATAGGCATGCTTCACTACATCGACAAAGATCTCGCTGCTAATCACAATCACAAATGGGGACAAGACTTCGCCAGAAAGCAGCCAAGGCGGCAAAACGGTGAATGAATGCGGCAGAATCGAAGGGCTATGCATTGGCATTGGCGAAGAAGCCTCCTCATGGCCCGTTCCAGCGGCCGACAAGCCGCCCATTTCGATGACATTGCGCAGGCCAATGACGACTAGCATGACCCAAAGCTGGAAGCGCTCTACCACGTCAGCACAGGTGAGCTGAAATAAGTTGTCTCGCTCAAAGCGTTTGAACACGGTGCTTTTCACCTCCACAAACTGGTTGGACATGAGCAATGTCAGTAACGCATTGGAGTACGAGTTGACGGCGACATTTAGTGTGATGGCATGGAAGTACAGCGTACTTGCATGAGCAACAGTGTATACTAGGGCAAGAATAAACATTACCAGCGGCATGAGAACCTTGGACCTGCCCTGGCTATTCCGCGAGAGTGTTTCTGTGCTAAAGAGGCATTCGAGGATATCCTGGCCGATAGAAGACATCAAGCGATCTGCCACCTCGAGAATATTGAAGATGACATACAACTTGATGTCTGACTGGCCACGGATGAAGTGATACATGCGGCTTGCATCCATCTTCATCATGGCAATGCAACTAAATAGAATTACAGCACCCTGTAGCAGGTCTGCTTTGTGAAAAGACGATAGCTCTGATGGGACAGACTTGGTTCTCCGGTGCCGGAAAATACCAGACAATGGCTGGCCTATTGGAGGGAGATGTGAATGTGCATGTGATGATGTGCGGTGCTTGTCCAGGTGTGAGATGCGCCTTAGAAGGTTTGACTGGATGCTGCTGCGGGGTGTGATAGGGGCAGACGCAGATATCGTCCCCAGGTTCGAGGCTGAAACCGAAGCAGATTCGTCATGGATTGTTTGCGCCTGTTGCCCTAGCGCCTGGGTGGAAAGGTTCAGATCAGTCACAGAGGTGCCAGTCGATCTTCTAGATCGGGGTTGGCCTTTTGGGACACTGCCTACCAAGGGTGTAATTTCAACTGCACTTTTGGAGCGTCCTAATCGCCACCATAGCCGTCCAAGCCCAAACCATACAAAGCCAACAAGCCATCGACACTCCTTGGCCAAGACATAGGCCCACCATTGTATCAAGAGCCATAAGGCCATGACGAACCGGATGGGCAAGATTGTAAACGTGTACAGCCACGCATCGAGACAAGCCAGAACCCCAAAAGTGAGGGTCCGTTCAAGATATGGCGGCAACAGCAGCATGTTCTTTAGTCGGTTGAATTTGATATCTGAAGACTCGTACGGGGAGTCAATGTCATCAGGCCGGTAGATATAGAGTGGGCTCGGCCGCGAAGGCGCCAGCTCAAGCTGCAAGTGTGTGAAAAACGACATTGGCGGCAGTGGCAGGACAGGGAGCTCGATGTCTTCCGACTCTTGTTCGGTGCTCTTCGTGCTGCTACTTGGAATTGCATAGGCAGCGGGATTTATCACAGCCGTGCGTATTCGCGAGATAGAGCCAGTACCAGTGCCTGGGAGCTCGACTTTTTCATTACTAGTGTGTGAATGTGGTAAATTCAGCGCCAGAGATTGGGGGTGGAATGAGTGCCGTCGGGGGGAAGGCGACTGTGTTCTGCGATTTGTTGGCGGTGAGGATAGCGTCCTAGCAGAGCGACCAGGAGCATCAGATTGAGAGTAGAATCGGCGGGCTTCACCCAAGCTGTCTCTCTCAGCGGTGGATCTAAGCGGTGCTGTTGCTGGTGCTGGACTTAGCATAGCCTGTCGTATCATTTGCAAATCGGCTGGCGATAGCCGCTTAGAGCCGGCTTCAGACGGCATGATAGCGACAGGAAGTGAAGCAGGATGCGAAGCAAGCTGGTGCAAGTCGGCTGCTGAAAGGCGCCGAACGTTTTCGTTGCTGCGAAATGAGCGTATAGGGGTCGTTGACCCGGCCTTGCTGCTTGTCCCGGCCGAGCTTGCTTGCGGGGAAGCTAGACCTGGAGATGGGATTGAAGCTGGTTTCATTGGCGGAGCAGTAGCCCTGGCCTGCGCCGAGCGTGTCGGGGAGTGCATTTGGGGTTTTGTCACGGTGTCTGCTTTGGGTTGATGTGCTTCTGAGGGCTCTGATGCCGAGAGTGAAGACGACAGCGACGACGGCCTAGGGCAATCAAGTGTGGCAGACAGCGAAGAGCGGTCGGATTCCGATGAGGCACGCTCTTCTTCAGAGTGAATGGTCGAGAGCTCTGCCCTGGCAACCAAACACGTTGTCGAATCGTCATTCATGGCGGTTGTACTCTGGTCATCTCCAATAAGTTCGTTGTAGGCCGGTATTGCTTCGGTCGCAATCGCAGCTGTTGCGATGATTGGCTGTTTGCGCTGCGGTTTGTTTGGTACTTTCAAATAGATCATAGACGTGGATTCATTATCGCTGGAGCATTGTGAAAGCCTCCGGCCATTTCTGTGAATATCGGCACTATTGTGTGGTTTGTCCGATCTCTGGGGGCTGCATTGATGGCTGTCATTGTCGTGCATGTCCATTTGGAGTGGTGGAGTCTCTTTAGACAACAAGATTAAAGCGCCATCCCAAGGCCTCCTGCGAAATAATCAAAAGCCTGGAAACAGAGAATAGAGAATTGCGCTAGTTTGACAGTAAGTATATGGATGAGGGTGCAAAAAGCAGACGGGGTTTCCAGAGATGGTCCTCAGATCAAGAAAGTTAAAACATGTGAACTGAGACACGGTTTTACCACCAAGACCCTAGCAAACCCTAGTGATCATGGGAGCAGTAGCCCTAGGTAACCCTAACATATCACACACTGCAGAGGACTGTTGCGTTGCTGTATCAAATGGAATGGAAATGTGAGAATCTTGGCATCTCTTGGGGATTAGACCATGCCACCGTTGTTTGCCTGTTAGATCAGCATGGCCCGCATATGCAAAACAGAAGCTAAGCCGACACAGCATCGCCATCACCCATCCCTAGCCCATGCTACTTGCCTTTGAATAAGGGGCCGGCGAATGGTTGGAATGGCTGGGAAGATCTTAGCGCTCTAGTTCTCTAGTGCTGGATGAGCCGTCGGGCCCATTGCAAAAGACTTGTCAAACAGTTGAAGTTGATCCCCCAAGTGCACACTGAAAACAACTGGGATCAAACGACGATGGAAGGCCCTCTGCCAGACTGGCTATCGATTTGGCGAGAAAGAGGAAATGGAACACAGCCGTGTATACAGAAGGACAAACTGCCGGTACTTTGCTGGAGTCTACCCCCCAAGCGCTACAGAGGCCGAAAACACTAGATAACCAATCTTGGCTCCCCCGATCAACCCCCACCCTAAGCTACATCTCACCCCCACACC
>JAXHKN010000489.1:0-19122 GCA_038407165.1 Ceratocystis variospora | reverse complement strand
ACAGAAAGCGGAGGAGAGGAGACAGCGGTGTGGCGCGGAGGGGTGAGGAGCAGGAACCAGGGGAGAAGATGCGACTCATACGAGCATCACCTCTTCGGCCAACGTCAGTTAGCATCACCCATGCCACTTCTTTGTTGGCTTTGTTTAACCCACTATAGCTAGAGCTGGCTAGGTATCGCTAGTGCAGAATAATTCAATCTCGCCAACGCCTGCAGGCGAGTTTCGCATGCTCTCCCGCCACTCCATAAATGCAATCTGAATGTCGTCATCGCTGCTTATACGCACAAAGTCTCCATCTTCGTCACGGTACCGTAGCTTGAGCTGACCACGCCCAATTGTCGCCGTCATGAAGCGCGCGAGCTTGGCATCAATACGATCCACTAGTGTCTGGTAGGTAATATTGAAACCGGCAACAAGTGTAAAGTATGTGCCGCCATCACAGTTGACCCGTACCTTGAGCTGTGTGGCATTAGGGATTTCAGGGCTTCCCACATTCGTTGCTCCATTGCCCGCACCTGCCGACGCCGTCGGCGGTGACACTGTGCGGTAGTCTGAGCCTCCACCAAGTGCCCCTGAGAAGCTGCCACCAGGCGCTCCAGAGAAGCTACCACCAGGCGCTCCAGAAAAGCTGCCACCAGGTACTCCAGAGAAGCTGCCATTGGTCGATCCAGGGGTACCTTGGCGGTGGGTCGGTTGAGAAGGGAACTGGCCCATCTGTCCTCCATAACTACCTTTATGTGCGTGACCGCGGAATTGCTGGCCGCTAGTTCCAGGACTAGCAGTGTTGGTTCGTATGGGAATATCATTGCGGGGAGATCCAGACTGAGACCTATTGATACCATCGTGGTGGAGATGCGCGGGGATTCCGGGGACAGCCGGGATACCTGCAGCTTGAATGGTGCCAGCAGTATTACGTCGCATACCGGGCTGGTTTGCGATGTCGGGTGTGCTGTAAGAACGGCTACGTTGCGAAGAGGCATTTACCGGTGTGGGTCCACGCGAAGTTCGACTGCCGTTACCATCTCTAGAGGGAGCCCGGGGTCCGGGAGGTGCTGTGTAACGGTTGGAGTCTTCCCATCCACTCTGAGGAGTACCAGTGCGTTGGAATGAGGGGTAGCCTGTGCTAGGAGTGGGGAAAGAACCACTAGTAGTGCTCGTTCTCATAGAAACGGGTGATTCTCCCACGGGGGAAAAGTACGAATCTATACCTCCTCGTTCACCAGGTGATAGGGCTGCAGATCTGTTCATGCCTGTCAACGATTGTGTTTGGATGCTCAGTCCAGGAGATGGAACGGGGAACCGGGTTGCGGGTCCTCGAGACATCCCGTTTAGTGACTGAGAGCTATCTCCTGTCGCTGAGCGGGCTCTGATGTTGGTGCTTGAGGCATTTCTAGAGAGCATTCCACTAGATTGGTGTGAACCATAGGTTGTCTGGTTGTATGTGTCTTCATCATCATCGTTTCCTTCTTCTTTATAAGGGTTCTCAATGTTCTGGGAGCGCATCCAGTTGAATTCTGTCGTGGCAGTTTCTTCAGTTGCTGTTTTCGTCTCGCATTCTTTTCGCTGTTTGTCAAGCGCAGCACTCCATTTTTTAAGCTGTTCTTCGTTGGCAAACTTTACAGTAAAGTATTCAATGCCTGGGTCACCACGCCACCAAATCTGGACGCTGTAAGAGCCTAGAAGATTGTGTTAGTGGCAAAGGTATCGTAGTAGAAAGAACTATGCTGCAACAATACGGGGTTTGGTGGACTATTTTTGGTGCTGCTGTTGCTTACCTGGCTTAGAAAGTGTCACGACTTCAGTAACATTAGACATAAAAATGCGACCTTTCAAGTGCAGCTTAGCAGTGTTTTTGCCCTTCGGCTTGGGACCAGTACTTCTGGTTCGGTCCTTCTTGTCTTTTGACTTGGCTGGTGTGGCCTCCTTGCAGCACAGAAGGATGGCATCGAAGAGGTATATTTCATACTGCACACAGAATAACGGTATTAGTGACCGAATAGCGTGGACGCGGACATGGCTTTCACTTTCGAATAGAAAAACTTACTTCGCGCTCTTGGTCGTTCTTGCCAGTTATCACGGGATGAGTGCCATGCATGAGCAGCTTTCCAAATTGCTCAACTTTATGACTTCTCCAATCATCGACACGAGACATGAGGTCATTGCGTGCTTCGTCCAAGAGGCCAACATTAACAGCCTCATTGGCCTTGAACAGCACACGTTCGGCAGCATCAATGCCTTCTTGGAGATCTTGCTTAATTGCTTCATCTTCACTTTTTTTCAGAAGGTCCTAAAGAGCAAAACAATATCAATATGTGCAAAAGCGATGTTGGGAAAGGAGATTAAAAGACATACCTTGAGAAGAAGAGGATACTTGACAAGTCTTTGCATAGGCTTCAACAGGAAGCCATCAAGGGTGTTGAAATCAATGGCAACAGGGTGCTCAGCAGACTGAATCTTGTCAAATACTTGGCCAGCGAGTTCAGCGGCTTTTCCTTGATTTGCAATAAACGGCAAATAGATATCAAAAGAGTCTTCAAGGTTGGCAAAGAGAGAGCCCCAACGTTGGTTAGTTTGTGGCATAGAGTTGGTGGTTTCAACTCGAATGAGGAAGCGGCGCTGAAAGTCTAAAATAAAGTTGATGTTTAGGAAAATAGAGTGAACAACGTCGCCAGTAATGACGCCCTTTTGCTCTAGGGTGTTTTTGAGGTCAAAGAGATTCTCGAGATCTTGGACGTATTTTCTTTCGGTATCGACGAGTTCACGGATGACATAGTCAGTGTAGGACATTTTGACAGCCTCTGTTGGAGCCATGGCATTTTCCTCGGGGTAGGTTTGAGGCTGGTAGAGCAGCCCTTTTTGTTCGGCGAGGTCGAGGACGAAGTTGACGACTTGGGTAACCTGGAAAAGAAAGACGAGATAGTCAGACGACATGTACGGAGAAGAAGAAAGAGGCAGAAGTAAAGAAGACACAGAGTATTAGGCGAAGCAACGAGGAAAAGAGGGTGAAGCGAACGAAGCAAAGACACCCGGACCGGACGTACCTTGACGAAACCAGTAGTATCGTTACCCAGAACATCGTTAATCACAAAACATTCTGCTGCGGGGATATTCAGGTCCTTGAGACAAGCCTGCACAAAGCGAAAAACGGCCATCTTAGGCCGCTTGTTGACGGCAATTGAATCTTCGATCTTGATCTCGCCCTGCTGCAGGGCGTTGTAGATAGTGAGGAGAGGGAGCCCGGTGCGGAACATTTCCCACAGCGAATCGACGGGCTCATGGGGGTCTAGCTGCTGGAGGTAGGGCTCGAAACCGGGGACAAGAGCGAGGCGTTGTTTGAGCGAGCGGCAGATCTGGTAGAGGGAGCGAGAGGCATCGGCCTTTTGGTTGATGATGTTGGCTGTGGCCATAGGATTGCCAGCAGTGGCCATGATGGAGGTGGGGGTGGAGTTGGGAGCTCCGGGAGTAATGGTGCTTGAGAGGCTGGTGTCGGAGCTTCCAAGGGTTGTGCCAGAGAGTCCGCTAATTCTGGGAGCGGCGCTCATGAGGCCAGCAATTGAGTTCTTCCTATCGCGCGAGAATAGGGGGAGAGGGGCCGTATCGTTCCGGATGAGGGGGGCATGAGCCATCACATCCAAGTCTTGCTCGTCAAGAGCAAGCAGAACAAAGAGGATGGAGCAACAAGCGAGCGAGTGATAAGTTTAACTAGGTGGCAGGTAGGCGGGGACAACAGTAGCAGTAGTGGCAGTGACAGTGGCGGCAACGGCAGTAATAGCAGCTAACAAGTCTTTAGCGGTGCGAGAGACCAGCGAGAGGAAAAAAAGACGAAAATCGAAATGGAAAAGAAGAGAAGAGAATAGAAGAGAGTAGCAGAAGCAGTGCAGAATAGAAAATGCGCCGCGCGATGATGTGGTTTAGATTTTGTTTCCCTTGGAAAAAGGAAAAGAAAAATAGAGCAAAAAAGGCTACTTGGTAAGAAAAGAGATAGAGAGATAGAGGCAAGTGTAGAGACAGCAAAAGCAGCGAGCGACACGAAGGGCGAAGGGCGAGAAGGAAGAATAGAGGGTATAGTCACTAGGGTTGGGTTGTTTCTTAGCCAGTTAATATTAACATGCAAACCCTCTGCTGTAAAAAGAAGCAAAAGGGCAGAAAAATCAAGGCGATGCTATGAATGATGATCTTTGAAGTTGAAAGGGGGTTGAATTGAACTTTGGCTTGTAATCTTTGAGCGCCGGAAATGCACAACACACACACCACGAAAATACGACAGAAGAAAAGGTGAGAGGTTCGTTCAGAAGATTCAAAAGGGGGGGGGGGGGAATGAGGGGAGAGGGGCATGAAGGGCGAGGAGGAAAAATAAAATAAAAATGAAAAACCAAGATGGGCGGTAGTCCTTATTGTTCCATGCAGTAATTGCAGTAGTCACCAAGCCCAGCAAACTTGTGCTGTGCTGTATGTGGAAACGACAGACCTTCCAAGGAATAAAAAATATTTTATATATATATATGTATAAAAAGGGCAAGGACAGGCCAGGCCAGGCCAGGCAGCCAGCAAAGGGGTGCAGGTATGTGCTGATGTGGCTCTTAGCAGGTGCCTTTTTCAACCCTTCCCCAGCATGCCCTAGGCTCTCCCTAGCTGGAAGCCTTGTTTGCGCCTATTTTATGCTGCAGCTGCAGTACTTCCGGCTTAGTAGTCATCTATAGCGACAAAGCCCCCAAAGCATGATATTTCAGAGGGAATGGCCCCAAAAGACTCTCCTGACCTACCATAGTACCAAGGGCATAATTTGAGACCGACTGTCGCCGTCTTTCTTTCAATGCCTAGAAAATAGCAGATAAACAAACGTAAGAAACCGAGCGCATGGGGTTCTTTTCTCTGTATCAGCAACTTGTAGATTAAGTCTTTGTTTGCTGCTTTGACTCCCTTGTAACTACTTATCACTGGCCAAAAAGATAGGGGAAGAGCAAAGTAGCTGGGTGGGACACCTGAAGCAACCCAATTTTTTTGGTAACAAAAGGCCATCTTTTCTGAACCTAGTCCAAGTAGCACACAAGCAAGCCCCCTAAATCCCACAATGGACTCCCCCCCTCCCCCGCCCATGCAAAGCTATTTATTATATCTAGTTCTTGTTGCTGTGGGAAATGGGCGACAACGCCATGTAGTGCTACAGGCGTACGAATGCTATCACTAGAAGAAGAGAGGGGCTGCCACAGAGAGGGCAGGTGGGGTAATATGATATGTATTTGGCAGTACTACAGAGCCATGTCCGTGCCACAAGTGTGCTACAGAGCGTGTTACAGGGAGATAGTCGCCTAAAGGCTTTCTCTCGTCATGGAGCCTCCTGAAGAGCGGGTAAAAGAATGCACTGCGAGCCCTAAAAAAAAAGCAATCTCTGGCTCCCTGCACGTCCGTCCCGTAACTCTTGACCAACTAGCCAGCCATAGTTGGACGGGTTAAGAAGACAGAAGACAGAAGACAGAAGACAAAAGTCTTTTTCTTCCCTAGGCTAATCCAGCCCGCCATAACGAAGGGCCTTGGCGTTTCCAGAGGCTAGGGGAGACACAGCGACGGAGAGTAATGGGCAAGTTTTAAGCGCTAGATCAGGGACACGCCATTAAGGGTCACGGACAAATGACAGCGAATGGATGCGATGGGTGATATAGCCTTGATGGGCGGAGACTGACTAGGTGGCTTGTTCCAGACTTGCTTGCTCATAGGGGCGTCTGCTTGGGTGACGATGCGGGCATTACGTTCTTTGTTCTGCTCCTCTTCTGCTTTGTTTATCCCCGAAATTGAAGCACTGTTCAGGTTTGTTCTTCGGGACGCTTCCTCAGGTTCTCAGGGTATCATTTCATTAGCATCACGGGTGCCTCTCAGACTTTCTTCTCAAACCTCAGACTGCCCCCTTGAACCCCCCCTGCTTCCCTTGCCTATGGGGAGCTTCGAGAAATAAGTGCGGGTACGGGCTGACAACGGTCTTTATCTGGAGCTAGAAAGAAGAGGGAAAGGATGAAGGTGCAGAGTCCTACCAGCCAGGTTGCGTGGGAATGACGTAGACATGTCAAGTATGGACGTCTTTGCAAGCCAGTCAACAAGCAAGTGAAGAAAGGGCGAAGGCGATTCCGTCCTGGGGTATATCTGAGGCAGGCAAACCGTGATGCCACCTAAAGTACCGCTACCACGGCTATGGAGCTCTGGTCTTGCTTCCATGCATGACTTGTTATTACTACTACTACTACTACTGCTGCTGCTACTGCTGCTACTGCCACTAGCACAATATGAGGACAGGCATGGGCAGGGAGGGCATTGGTTATAGTGTTTCAAATAAGCGAAGTCACCAGCTTAGCTCCTTTGGTGGGCTTTTTATTCCAAGTGGAGCCCAGCTCAAAGTTACAAGTTACAAAGAAGCCCCATTATTCTTTTCTTTTTGCCAGGCCGAGAGCCTGAGCCAATCAGAGTGAAAGGATCCGCGCGCAAAGAAATGAGAAATAGGGGGGGCACGGTGGATACGGTATGCCATGCAATTGATAAACCACAAAGGAAGCTGGCAGAGAGAGCCAGAAAGATGAAGCAAGCTTTCCAAGTTCGTACGTTGACTATTATACAGTAGAGGCTTAGCGAAAATCCGTCCTTGAAGCTATGGCCGTTCTTTGATAGCACAACATACTAACTAGCAGACCCCAGACTGGCCCCTTCAGACCCCCGTGGGCCGGGCCACTTCACGCATCTGGCCTGCATGATGTTACATCTCGACCTGCAAAGGAACACCAACGAACACACGAGAACGATAAACGCTACATAACATAACAACGCAGCGGCAATGGCATCGCCGAACGAAACCGACGGAGATGACCACTTTCTCCAGTCTTTTTCCCTCCTGTAGTCCCTGTCGACTATACCACTTCTTCCCTTTTCGTTCAACAGGCACAGAACGGTCCAACTGACTGTCCTACTTGTGCCATAGGCACGCCACGTTCTTTCTTGCTCCTATATTGCACGAACCTGTCATGCTAATGCTACCTATATCTTTACTTGCCAATACTTGCATCACATGCTTGTCTGTCTAGGTCTTACTGCAGCCTATTGAGGCGGTACGGAATTCCGTATCCGGCAAATGCCGCCCGTTTAGAGTCCTGTATGCTCTTGTCTCCACTCTCTCCTCCATTCTTATTTTCACAGCGATTTATGAACATCTTGCGTGTAAGCTGTGTGGTGCAGCATCAGGCTGTCAGTCACTGCTGCCCTGCCTAGTTGTCGTCTCTAATGGTAACGCCGTTACATAAATGGCTGACTCAATAGTTGACTAGCCTTGACTGCACCTCTATCGTTTGTTGCCTTTGATATGTGTTGACCTAATGACGACATGCTGGACAGCAGAGAGCAGAGGACGCTTCCTTTCAGTTATAGAATAGCCGAATATCAACCGGGCGCTGTTATTTGCCACATATTAGCCGTAGCTACGTTGCGCCTTGAGATTCAGATAGAAAGCCAGAAGTGGCAGCTCATCGGCCGCATTTGTTGGAAAAGAAGACATGGGCAAAATCCCAAGGCCAAACCGTAGAGCTGCCAGTATCTTTTCCATGAAGGCCTATGACATCAAGTTTGGCTGAGCCAGCCGGAATCTTAATAGTCTTATCTGAGCCGGTGTGATTTCAATGTATACTGCGTGATGTTTACACTGTTTAGCCTCACCCTTCTGACTCTCCAGTATCTCTTCCCAGGCTTCCCTTACACCTTAAAGCAAGTAGCGAAGTCAGGCACTGGACTGGGCTTGAGACTGGACTGACTCGGTAACGTCTTGTTATGTTGAATATTCTTGGTGGGCATTTCCTTTTTTTTTATTTTTACTTCTTCTTTTTTTTCCTGCTTTTTTGCTGCTCGTACAAGGTAGAGCCGGACACCAAGGGACTAAGGGCAAGGCTACCAGCACCACAGATGCAAGGTGAGGTAAGGCAGGGCAAGATAGCAAACCACAGCAATGAATGACAACCACTCCCCAGCCTCTCCCTCTTTTTACTCCCTTATTGGTGACTATATTGCTCGTCCCGCTCCTCTTCGGCTTGCTCCTTTGCTTGACTGAACTGGCCGACTAATTGAGCGGATGAAATTCCGAGGCGACAGAGTCACTTGCCCCCTTCTTCCCTAATCTTCTCCTTTTATTGCAACAGTCTTTTTCCTCCATACCTCTAAGCTGCGAGGCACGCACACATACATACTCACATTCCATAGGCATATAGCATTTACATACACCATCCACTGCGCTCTCACTCGTTATTCTATCTCCGTCTGTGTTTTCTCCCTCCCTGCTCCTGGCAGAACAGAGCGCCATCGCTACTAAATACTCCTTTGTCTCTCTTGGCCCCGCCGCCTGCCCGTCTTCTCCGCCCCTCTTCTTGCCGTAAAAATGAACCACCAATTCTCCGTGGGCCAAGATCAGCATCAACAGCACCAGCACCAGCACCAGCCCGACGAAGGCTTCTACGAGCAGCAGCAGCAGCAGCAGCAGCAGCAGCAACAGGACCACGTGCACCAGCTCCAGCACCAGCTCCAGCTCCAGCTGCAGCTCCAAAACAGCCTTCAGATTCAGCCCCAGTCCCAGTCTCTGAGAAGTGGCCCCGACGATAAATTCGGGCTCCTCCTGCTGCGCCGAGGGGATGACAGCAAGCTGGCAGGAGGAGATATCAACAGCCTTGTTGGCTTGCAGCTCCAGGCCATACAGACTCTACCGGTAGAGTTTCAAAAAAGTAGGTTGCCAACAACAATCAAACCCTAAATAATGGACGAGAGCACGAATATGAATATTGTGCTTGTCTTATCCTCTTCTTCTTCTTCGTCTTCTTCTTCTTTCCTTTTTTTCGCCTCTATTTTCCTTGAATTTTCCCTTCTATTTCCTCTGCTTTATTTATGTCTTATTATTACGATTTTCATCTACGTCTTTCTCTCTTCGGCCATTCTTCAGCCTTCTCTCGCCTTCCTTGCCCCTCTTGGCTGCATTGATTTGCATGGGTCTTACCTCGCTCTTCTTCCTCTCCCACAGCTTCGCTTAGATCACAACACCCCTCTTTTAAGTTACATGAGAGCTTCAGAGCTTGAACTTCTATCCCCTCAACTATCCCTGCTTGTATCTCCATTTCTGCTTCTACTGTTGCGTTGACCGCCTTGTTCTTCTCGTCATATCAAATTAAGCCCGTGCTTCTCTGCTCTCGTCCTGCCTTTGCCTGCTCGCTAGGCCCTAGCTTAACCTCTGTCCTCCCATCCTCACTTCTGTCCTTTGTTTTTCCTCCCAAGTTGAAAAGAAAATAAAAAGCTCGAAGAGAGAAAAGCTCAGCTTGCCGTTTTTTTTTTTTTTCCAATACCTCCATTCTCGCCTTGCCACCTTCATCCCAGCACGACAACCCTAGCCCTTACATAACTTTACTCCATATGCCTTGAGCCCTAACCTCTTCCCTCCTCATCCTCTCATAAATGCCGTGCTTGGCTTTTTCTAACATTGTCTTCTGCTACTACTGTGTGTGACAGAGTTTGCCATGGAGCTGTTACAGGGCCTTCCAACCTCTTCCGTCGCCGAAATCGTCCACTCTTTAAGCCCCCGTCTCTATATTGACTTCGTCCAGTATCTCCCTGCCGAAGTCTGCCTCAAGATCCTGGGCTTCCTGGACGTCCGCTCCGTCATTCGCTTCTCCTGTGTCTGCCGCTCATGGTACCACCTCTCGCTTGACTCGCGTCTATGGCGCCAGCTGTACCACCTCGAGGGCTGGTCTATCTCACAGCCAGAGCTGGTCCGTCTCGAACGCTGGGCCAACTCATCCCAGCTCAACTCTAGCTCTATTGATTTCCAATTCTCCTCCAAAGCTCCCCACCGCGACCATGACGTTGAAATGCTAGACAGCCACACTCCCATTAGTGCAACTGCTCCGAATGGATATCCCGCTCCCGGCGGCACAGCCTCTGCCAGTAATGTTTCCATTGATACTGCCATGGCCGAAGCCAAAGCTGTCTCTTCCTTCCCATCTTCAAAATCCGCCTCACGACTCACATCTCCAGTCACTCCTGCTCATTCTCGGGGAAGGCATGAAGACCCCGATTTTGAGTACCTTGACCGCCCCACCGTCCCCCAGCCCAACGAAATACCCAAGCTATCGTTATGGTCTTTCAACCGCTACAATGACCAATTCCGCATCAACTGGAAGTATATATACGTGATGCGGCATCGCCTCGAGAAGAACTGGTCCGATGGCCGCTATCTCAATTTCCAGTTCCCGCACCCTAAACACCCCGAGGAATCTCATCGTGAGTGCGTCTATAGTCTGCAGTTCTCAAAGTACCACATGGTCAGTGGTAGTCGAGACAGAACTATCCGCATATGGGACATGAGAACACGCCGATTAGTGCGGCCTCCGCTCATTGGCCATTCTGGGTCTGTGCTATGTCTCCAATACGACTCTTCCCCTGAAGAAGACGTCATTATATCTGGGAGCAGCGACTCTGACGTAATAGTCTGGCGTTTTTCAACCGGCGAGATAATTCAGAAGCTTACCGCCGCCCACCGTGAATCTGTCCTCAACCTGCGCTTTAATAAGAAAGTACTGGTGACCTGCTCCAAGGATATGACTATTAAGGTGTTCAACCGCCACCCCCTTAAATACGGAGATGCCGGCTATGGCTCTGGAGATCAAGACCTCCTAAGCAAAGTACCTATAACCGTCAAACGCTACGGCTATGAAAATGGCCCCGCCGATTACATGCCTATCAAGCCTGCCTACGAAACCATTTGCACTCTGACCGGCCACACGGCTCCTGTCAACTCGGTCCAGATCTACGACAAAGAAGTTGTCTCTGCTAGCGGTGACAGGCTCATCAAAATTTGGAATTGGGAAAAGGGCCAGTGCGTACGTACTGTGCAGGGCCATATCAAGGGCATTGCCTGCGTACAATATGACGGCCGTCGTGTTGTCAGCGGCAGTAGTGACAACGAAATCAAGATTTTTGACAGCCGCACTGGTGCTGTTGTAGCCCGCCTCAGCAGCCACCGTCATCTGGTCCGTACCGTACAGGCTGGCTTTGCTGACCTTCCCTACAGCGAGATTGAAGACGAACGCCAGGCTCGTTTGGTCGACCTTGAGTTTGACCGTGCTGTGGCTGAAGGCACTGTTGACGATCCTAGCAGGCCACACCAGCGCGAGCGCAACCGCAACGTGGTCCCCGGCAGTCGCCGGCCTGATCAGTTGCTTTCCCGTGGCGCCAAACTCCCGCCTGGTGGTGGTGGCGGACCACATGCCCGCATTGTGTCTGGGTCCTACGACGAGACAATTGTTGTGTGGAAGCGCAACCGTGATGAGATTTGGCAAGACTCGCTTACGTTACGCCAGGAGGAAGCCATCCTCAACGCACAGATGCTTGAGGCGCAGCGCCACTCGCCACACCCACCGCTGCCCCCGCGCACCATGAGCCAGTGGCAGGAGCACTGCAATCATATTCTCTCTCTAGGCAGTGGGGCTCTTCACATGAATTTAGTCCAACGACCAGCACTGCTGCTGCTCCTCAACATCTTCCAGGGGCTAATTGACCGCGTCTCCCAGCCGGATAGCCGCCAGCATCTACGTACACAGCTTGATATCTCATTGAACAAATACGTGCAGGCCGTCAAAATTCACGAATCCCGTCGATCCACCGCGTCAAAATCAAAATCAGCCGCCTTTGTCTCTGCTTCTCCTGCTACTTTTGCCCTTGACTCTATCTCTAACCCTGTTGGGGGGGCTGCCAATCCTGCTCCCGTTGTTGGATCCTTTCCCACGGTAAACGACATGCCAAACTTTGAGATCGATCCGGACAGTGGTCCGCCTGTCTCGATGCGACAAATCACCCATCGTCAAGACATAGGCACGGCGGCACGCATATTCAAGGTGCAGTTTGATGCGACGCGCATCATTGCATGTACGCAAAAGCCAACCATTGTCGGCTGGGACTTTTGCTGTGATGACCGCGAGCTGAAGGCACTTGAGCGGCTGTTTTTGCCGATCCTGTAAGTTTTTTTTTTTTTTTTTTTTTTTTTTCTTTTTTTTTTTGATGCCGTCCAGTTAGTTGTTTTTTTTTTTTTTTTTTTTTTGGAGTGAGAGTTTTGCCATAATGCGTCAACGTCAACGTCATGTCTATATGTTTGTTTTCTTGGGTGTTTGTCTGTTTTTGTTGGCTTGCTGGATCGGAGCGCTTCCTCGATTGCTTTCTTCATGCCTTTTTCACGGGTTTTATTTATAAACGGGCTTGGCTCTTCCTCTCAGCATTGGTCTCAATGAAGACACAAAGAAGGCGCAATAAGATGAATTGATATAATGTATGGTTCGTGACCGTCCTTGAATCCCGTAATATGTGAATATGCCAACAAAGCAGATCTAATCTAGCCTATCGTGCTTTATTGCTCATGCTAGAAATAACAAACAAACACTGGTTGGGTCCTCGACCTCACCGCTTCTCGCTCATCCCCAATTTACCCAGCTGCTTCCCGGATCTTGGTGTTTTCTGCGGCAGGTAGTTCATCTACAAACTCTGGCAGCTCATCCTGCATGAAACTCGGCAACGCACCATGTGCCTCAGCCTCGCGGTCCATCTCAATCTCCATACCAAGAGCCTCTAGTTCAGCATCTAGCTCGGTCTCATCGACGTCTTCGGGGATATCATAGCTCCGCGACAGGCTCTCTTGGATCTCATTTCCGACATCCAGCAGATCGGCCATCTCATCCTGCAGCTGCTCTATCTTGTCTAGGTCCACTTTGCCGTACTGCTTCTTCAGTTCCTTGTTCGTCGTCTTGAGTGCATCGACAGTGGTCATGACGTTTTTCAGGTTATCCTGCATTGTCTGTGCCTGCTCCATGTTCCACACCTGGCCCTGCAGCTGGTCGCGCTGCGCCTCATACATCTTGCGCCGCTGCAGCACCTTCATGGCCTTTTGCTTGAGAGCTGATTTGCCTGGTCCGTCGCGCATCTTGGCCAGCTTCGTCTGATACGTTGTCAGCTCCGAGTTAATAGCTGTGAGCTTTACGTCGATCGATGCGATGCGGTCGTCGATGTTGCCGATGGCGCTGTCGAGAGTGGGTTTAGGCCCCTTGGGCTTGCTGCCGAAGAGCCGATTCATGGCTTTTGTCGCTGTATGTCTGTTTTGAATGTGCAGATTTGTAGATGCACTATTGGGTTAGGCCTTGTGGCACTTAGAGATCTGGGTATTCCTAGTGCCAGTTGAGCGGCAAAAGCGACATGGGCAGCGGCGTCCACGGTGCTATCGCCAAACGTGCCTGGGAGACGTGGCGGGGGAGAGGGCGAAGTGAGGGGTTGTCGAGATCAAGGAGTGGATGGATGAATCCGGGTTGGGGTTTATTTCCAAGATAGCACCAGGAAGCTTTCTGTTATCGGTAAGGGGGCAAAGATGTGGCGCAAATTTTTCGACTGGTATTGTGTTACGGATGGGCAGCGTTGCAGGTCTTGAGGAGTATCGAGAGATGAACCTACGATGACGTCCGAGGAGCAAAAGACGGCCAAGCTTCTTTGCTTAGTCATCATCCTTTTATGGGTTATTGACCCTAGTAAATAGCCAAATAGCTGGTATCTTTAAAGTACGTCTCGTTATGTTCAAAGGATAACTTATCTTTCTCCTCGTGCCCCAAAGCCGGTCAACTATCGAGGATGAAGATGTTGATTCAACACCTAATAGACACACCAGTCAAAGTAGCTTCAAGTCCTTCCCTACCTATGTTAGGCTGGTTGTTTTGCACCACTTAAGCCACGATGTTGTCACCATATATACCTGCGGAGAAGACTGGGGGAAATCACGGTCAAGCATTTGTTAGTTAGAGTTTAATTGGACTGGAAGAAGTGGCTGATTAGAATGGAAGCTAAGGTCTACTAGCTTGGTCAATCTTGGACCAGATGCTGTAGGTTTAGTCTATTTTGTCCAAGTGCTGAAGAGCCCAACTGCAAAGCCCGTATCCATCCGTCGATATTTGAACGCTAATAAATCGCATCAAAAACATCATGATGTGGAGTCATGGAATCGTAGAAAATCGAGACTTAGCGGCAAGCTAATGTTGAATCATCAAGAGATCACGATATTGCGTTTTGGAGAGCGTCTAGCAGCACTTAACTTGACCAATAGCATGTTGCATTAAAAGCTCACATGGGGGGGGGGGGGGGTCTATATTGGGAGCTATCCAGCAAGTGCGCCTGACCCGCCCTTTTCTTCACGCTTTTGTTGGAGCTATGCCTGGGCTCTGGCCTTTGCTTGCTATCTCTACCTACTTTACACTTCATGCGTGATAATCCACTTCGATGTATCCACGACGACTGTGTCTCTAGTGTATTGTATTTATATTGCCAGCTATTCAGAAGAATGCCGCCGACGCCACGAAGTTATTAGCTTTTCCTCGGCTGCGGCTTGCGCCGGGCCGCAGTTTCTCAGAGGGGGTCTAGTATTTTTGGAAGAACTTTTGCAAGACGCCTTCCCACTCAAGAGAAGCCACCTGACAGCCCTTTTCCCTCCTTCTTTTTTCTTCTTTTCGTATGCGTTATTTACTGGATACAGGCTAGATTCGTGTACCGCGTACGGCTTTATTCTCTTCTGATGAGCAGGAGTAATGTCGACTACCAAAACCAAAGGCCGGCCTGTCCTGTCACCCTATATGGCGCCATGATTGTGCAAGCTAACCATGGACCAAAAGCCTTAGCCGCTACTATTCGTTGTCCTACTCGAGTCTCTCATTTCGTTCTTGGCCATTCCTTTGTACTATTTTATGTAATAAATGATGAATTGTACGTAAAGAAAACTAGGCTGGCGACGCCTTGCGTGAGAGAAGGGAGGACAAGAGTGATCAGAGCAAATATGTAGCATAGAAGAGAATGAAATATTCCCGGAAAAGAAAAGGGGCAAAGAAGCCGGTAAAACTGCGTTGTAAAGATGCTCTCCTTGAATCTTGTCGTCAAGTCCATGCCATTCAAAGGGCGTCAGTTGTCTGTGTCAAAAGCCCCCGATCCATGTTCATAGCAAGCAAGTAAGTAGAAGCTACAAGCTAAAGCTACAAAGCCCCATAGAATCCTTATGTACCTGGGACTTTGGATTAAAACGCTATGCTCTGTAAGAGCTTGACTGACTAACAGGCTATCTATTCCCGGCCGACGCCCTTTTGCAAACCCTGCGTCTTTGCTATGACATATCGCTAGGACATCATGACTAGTGGTCGGCTTGGTACGAGGGTACAAGTTGAACTGGGTTTTAGGCACGCTTTTGTGATGATAAATAGGTAAGCTTGTCGTCTTTTTGTGTCCAAGTCCATTGCCCTCCTTTGCTGCTTATGCTAACTGCTGCAGCTCTCGTTGGCTTTGACTACCTACAATCACAACCTCATGTGGTGGGTGTGTGGTCGATACACAAAAACAACAGCAAAGCGAGATCGTAACGACCACGCGCACACATACACCACACACAGATATTCTCTCTTTTATCCCCTTTACCTTCTTTACCCTCTCCCCCATCGTCTCTCCCGTTCTCTTCACCCATCGCTGCCAACTTCGCCCACCGCCACGCCACCATCCCCATACGACCACTGATAGACACACACACACACACACACACCCATGCTGAACTCTGCCAATTTCCTCCTCCAGGCCCGGTATTCGGCATTGGTAAAGCAAGCGTAAAGGCCATCATGCCAGTCAACTTGACCTTGCGTACATCGCCAATATCGTTCTTACGGTTTTACCCACCCTATAGCATAAGCCGATGGCCATCTTGGCCTTTCCTTTTACCAACATTGAAGACAGGCACGAAAACAACGAGACGAATTCAGAAAAGGTTATGATATAAAAATGATGAGAATATAATGACGAAACAAGCCAAAAAAAAAAAGACCAACACGATATTCTAATGATGAGCAGCCCTAATGATGAAAAGAAACCTGAAGAAAATCAGGTCCACGAAAGAGGAAAGAAAACACGACAAAACCACAAAACCAGAAGCCTTTTACAGAGACCGTCACCAGTCTCTCAACGACCGTGGCACAATAAGAGTAAGTAAGGACGGCAAAACAAAAAGATCAACTACAAAACGAGTTGGCTTGCTCGAATCCTACAGCATGATCAGCTGTGTTTTGCTAACCTTAGAAGATCTTGTGGATGATGCGTCTCCACGTGGGCAGAGAATCGATCTTGGCACGGAATGCGTTAATCTCCTCCCAGTTGTGCTGGCGCATACCAGTGTCTAGGTCCAGGTTCTCAAGAGACACCCAAGGCGAACGCTTCCATATGAAAGCACCCAGCCAGAAGACAAGAACAACGGGAGCCGCCAGGTAGTTCTTGAAGAAAGTTTCAGCATCCAAACTGTCTATGGCGACATAGAAGCAGGCCATCAGAACTAAAATGTTCAGAAACAAACCGAGGGCAGAACCGTATATGCCACCAGCAGCCTTGAAGGGAATCATATCCAAAGAACGACCCTGCTTGATCCACGCCAGACGGAACCGGATGTGAGACAGGCAAATGGACGACCAAGTGAACAGGGCGGCCAGACCAGAAATGGCCAGGAGCCAATCAAAGATAGAGTTACCAGCCGAGCTCAGGTTGACGTAGGCAATGGGGGCACAGCCAATGATGAAACCGACAGCAGGCAGAGGGCGGCCGGCACGGTCAACATAGGTAAAGATCTTGGGGGCATAGCCCTGCTCAGCCAGAGCAACCAGAGTACGCGAGCCACCATAGACACCAGACACACCAATAGAAATGACCGAGACCAGAATAATGGCGTTCATGAAATGGGCGAATCCAGGTAGACCGGCGTACTCGGCAACCAGGACGAAGGGAGAAGTGTCGGAGCCAGACCTGGAGGTGTCCAGAAGGTTGGGGTCCTCGGAGGAAATCAACAGACCAACGAAGAACAGACCGAGAATGTAGAACAGCGAGATACGCCAGAACACCTGCTTGATGGCACCGGGGAGCTCCTTGACAGGGTTCTTGGCCTCAGCAGCGGCAAGACCAACCAGCTCGGTACCAGAGTAGGCAAAGGCAGCGGTGACAAAGACGGAGCAGAAACCCAAGAAACCGTTCTGGAAGGCACCAGGGTCTTGCCAGTAGCGGGTACCCCAGTACTCGTTGTACCTGCCGTGCGAGGGGCCACCACCACAGACAAAGACAACAGCCATGAACATGAACACAACGGTAGCGGTCAGCTTCAGGAAGGACGAGATGAATTCTTCCTCAGCATATCCGAGCGTACCAAAAATGTTGATGATGATAATGACTATCATGAAGACCGTAATCCAAATACCACGGGAGATGCTGCCCTGTCGATCCCAGTACCCAATTGTAATTGACGCCGTTACCAGTTCAAAGGGTAGCACGACAGCCCACTGCAGCACGTAGTTCCATCCCATAGCGAAACCCCAAGAGGGGTTGATGAAGCGGTTTGAGTAAGTGTAGAAACCACCAGAGACCGGGTACATGACAGCAAGTTCACCAAGAGCAAAGACGACGTTAAACATCATCACACCAATAATTGCAAAATCCACAAGCAAAGAGCCAGGTCCCTAGTTGAAGCAAAGAGTATGTTAGCAGGGGTGTATTTGGTAGCAAGGAAGCCTAAAATCATCATGGCATGTAGGATTGGAGAGAATCAGCTTTGTCAGGCTTTAGCGAAGTAAAAAGGTACCAAAGGCGGGGCCGATTAGTTCCTTTTTTTGGAACTACCATGCTTTAGGAATCGCTAAGAATGCGCTAAGCAGGCCTTGTAGAGGGGAGGATCACTGGCAGAAAAGCGACGTTTTTGTAACGACGGGGAGGAGGTAAGAGAAAAATCAAATGCACAACTAGCTGACTTGCTCGCACTCAGAAAAAGGCGCTGAGCCTCTAAGTGGAATGAAGAAAAGCAAAGAAAAAGGGACAAGGCCAGCAGCCAGAGACAGATAACGCCAAAGCGACTGCTTTCTAGGGAAAGAGTAGCGCGGTCGCATTGCCCAAGATCAGCAGCATGAAGAGAAATAGGCAAATACACAAGTTTCACCAGATTCTGATCACGAGGCCACAGCCCTGATTCTAGTTCTCCGCAGACATGTGATGAGACGGAGCTGGAAAAGAATGGGCAAGTTTTGATTGGGTTAGGGAGCTTATACATACACCTTTAGCAAGAGCAGCACCGGAACCCACGAAGAAACCCGCACCGATAGAACCGCCAATAGCGATCATATGGAGGTGGCGTTTCTTCATGGTGCGGTCTAGCTCAGGGGACTCGCCGTTGGCGACAATGCGGCGACGGAAAGATGCGGGAGTCAGTCCATTACGGGTCCAGATGCCTTCTGAATAGCGGCCGTAGGTGGGGGCAGGGACAGCAGAGGCAGAGCTGGTGTCATTGGCATAGGCCGGTGCCTTTTCCGGGTCTGCCATCTTGACGGGTAAACCGTCGTTATCGTTGGCCATGGTGGCAGTATCAGGTCGGGGCAAGAAAGAGACAAAGGATAGGATAGGAAAGTAAAGACAGGAGAAGAAAAGATGTGGGAGTATTAAATAAAGTAAGATGGGAAGAAAACAAGGGAAGGGGGGCTGGGGTTAGTTCCAAGGCGAGAGTACAGATAAACTGTAGATGAGGTCTTCGCCGCGACTCAAGAAATGAAGTCTGGATGAGCAAGAAAGGGAGAAGACAAGACGGGAATGAAGAGGGGGAGACGGTCACATTAAATAAGATCAAGGGCGGGACATTGGAAAGATGATGGGCAATGTGGGCTAAAAGCCTTGTCCTGTAGCGCGGAAGCAGCGAAGACGAGTGAGGTGAGAGGAAGAAGCATGGCACGCCTACACTGGAGTGCTAAGGACGCTAAAAAAGATACCAAGGCGAGAGCAGCAGCGAGTACTAACAGCAAGTTTTGCGGGTGGCGAGCCCCGTCCAGACTAACATGGGGCTACTACCACCACTACTACGCACCGCACTCAGGGCCTAGCCTAGACAAAGAAGCACACACCACAGAAGCAGAGTACCTGACAAGAACAAGATAGGCTGCTGGGTGGGCTTTGAACCATAGACCCAGCATCGAAGGGTGTGTGATATCTGTGGGGGTAGGAAGAAGAAAGGGGGGGGGGGGGGGGGGGGGGGGGGGGGTA
>JAXHKN010000488.1:0-19158 GCA_038407165.1 Ceratocystis variospora | reverse complement strand
GGGGCAGTTAGGTGGGGTGGATGGGGGGGGGGTGGCTCGGAATTTTAATGCACGTTCATTCATATTGAGGATTGAATGGGCTGCTGCATCGTGCAGCTAGATCTTGGCAGGCATCAGTGAACTCATGAGAATTGTGCCAATAGAGCCGTCCACTGCTCTGATGGCTCTCTCTCTCTACTGCGCCCTTGTGACCTGCCGCACTGGGAATGGTGAGTTGTTTGTTGCAACCGCGGACACTTAATTATCGCAAAGTCGATTTCTCCATTGCCTGGGTCCTGTCACTTCTGGTGACTGCAATGAGTTTGCCATCTCCAGCTTCATATCATACAATACGCTTACTGAATTTTCCGGCTTCGAATTGGCACTACTCGCCCGTTCGCACTAGGAAGAAGCGTCGTCTATTATTACGATCGCAAGCATACACCAATGACTGTCTGGTGATAATTTATGCAGCTTCCTCAAAATTTGTATGCCTCCGTGACCAATGCTCTTATGCATATCCTTATGCATATCCTTATGCATCATTGCTTTCATTGTCGCCTCGTATGGGGCGGTGCAGATGTTGTAGATGATCTCGATGATGTGCAATGACACAAGCGACGACCCGATATCCAGCAAGCCTAGTTGTCGTGATATTTTGATTCCGTAATAGTCTTCAATCTAGCCGAGTTTACTTCCGATTTCCGAACCGAGTAGTTGGCCTGGCCTGCTTTCCGATTGCTTGCTGTATCTTGGCAGATTCGTAAGCGCCCCCCCCCCTCCCCCCCAGTCTGTGATGTGGATAACTAGATAGACGAGGCCATCACCGATCTCCATCATCGCCTCCTTCCAAGACCCATTTAGGTCTCATTCCGTCGTTGATGGTTTTTTCCAGGGCCCCACCCTCGTGAAAACTCTTCTGGGGCCAAACTATGGGACCTATAGTTCAGCTTGGACAATCTATCGCAGGCTCGGAATTCGTGTGGACAGTTTGGTTGCCTGTTCATCACCAACGCCTGCTATCGTCTTGAAAAGATTTCCCAGGACTGGCGGACAAGCGAAAGATTGACAGTAGTAGTAACTACTCGAAGTGGAAGCGGAAAGCGCGGAATTCTTCTCTGCAAGGACAAGGCCCCACTTTAGTCGATTACTAAGTCGTTGACGTTGCGATACCACAATACTTCACTTCATTGTCGCGTTCTCTCTCCTTCTCAACAGCCATGCTACGTTTTGGCTGAGTTTCTTGCCCTACGCGTTTTCTCCCTGCAGTCTCTGTCGCACTGTGGAGCTGCTATTTCAGACGGTGAGATGTCCTTGAGAGATATCTACTGAAGCTTGCGGGTTGCGGAATCTCGTATATCGCTAGAGCTGATATCGTCCACAGTCGACAAACGTTCGTGGCACGTGGTATGGATTGAGCGTTAGTTCCCCTCACAGCCAGCCCCTCAAAGCTTAATATTACGAAGAAATAATGGCGTCGCAACTTCGCTTCCATTCCTCAAAACTTTAAACGTCACCTCGGGCTGGTCTTGTTGTCCGTATGGTCTCAGTAAATCTTCGAGTCTATGATACGGGCCGTTCTAAATACCGACAGAAACGTTAGGATTTGCACAAAACACGATTTGACAAATGATTGCCCACGTTTAATGGCTTGCTCCGCCACTTTAACATCTGTAATAATCCATTTTAAGGGCTAAGCTGGTGCTAGTTTGACCGCGCTTTTGTGCATCCGTCTTCATCGAAAGTGTTTCATAATGCACGGAGCTACATGAAGTCACCACGATGGTGCACAGATTACTATTGTCTAGTAGTCCAACTCACCTCTCTTACGAAGAAGCTCGAGTTTCCTATTGGATTACGGGAATAGAACATCTTTCGGTGATGATGATGTGGTTTGTACGTTAAATATCGAGTCTTTGTCGCCGCGCTCGGGAGGCCAAAAGGTCTCCATGTCTTCTCGACTGTTCGGTCTTGCCCTGCTGCTCTGTTATACTCCTGAGCCATCCCAGTCTCACATTCTCACACCATCCGCCAAATACGATGAAATTTCCCTCTTGTTTGTCTCTTTTGGCTCGGACCCTTTCCACAATCTTCGAGCCTGAGACCATCATCGAGTGCCATGCCTACGACATCAGACACTCGGGAAGAACCTACGGGATCTTGTCCCCTGAATATCATGACAGTTCCCAGTTTCTAGACTTGATTAGCTTCTACCCTCAAGCAAAAATTGCAACCATCCACACTGCTAAGAATGACGATGAGCCTGATCACGACAATAAGCTTAGTCTAACGCAAATCTTTAATTCCCTCGCCGAAGTAGCGTACTATAGTCCTCTTGATACAAGATGGCTCATCTTCGATGTCATTGCAGACTCGGAAACCGACAGGATGCTTGCTGATATCCGTACAAGTTATAGACCTTATCATGGAGATGATATAAGAATTGCCCCTGGCGATTGGGGGTGGGATGTGATCCTTGGCACCCAATACTACAAAAATGCGCTACAGGCCATCGATAAGCCAGTGCTGGAGATACTTGTAAGAATGCAAGATCGTCCTGAGTCGTGGAAACGCTTTAAAATGATCAACCGGATTCACTTTTTTTTCTCGCCATCAAAAGACGGGGAGCCAAACACCGCCACTCCGACTCAGGGGCTAGCTACTCAAGTTGAGCCGCCACCTGATTATGAAGAGCAGAAAGCCATCTTGGATCACCTGAATATCTACGAGGACCAGGAAATTGCATCCGTATCTGAGATTATTGCAGGGCTTGTGGATTTGACCCAGAGTACTGACGAGGGCGACGAGATTCTTAAAACCTGGTTTTAGTCGGACATTTGTCCTGAGGGAGGAAATATGAAGCGTTTTGTTTGTCAAAGCTTCTATATCATCTCATGAACAGCCTCCGACAAACCTAGCCTCGTTCCGAATCATACATGACTGGCTGTGCATTCTTTTTAGCCAAAACAACAGGTGCACGCAGCTCTCAGAGCTTAAGAAAGATGTTATCTATGTTGCCTTCTTTGTTGCTTGCACCAAACTTACCCTTTCGTCAGTGCATCAAATATGACGATGTATGTGGTTGGTCATTTTAGTAAGTATGCATAGCATTGTGATAATACAATACGTAATTTCAGGATGAAATAGAAACTCAATCGATTACTTGTTCATACTTTCAATGCAGTCTCCCATCCTATACAGTAATTCCTTGGTGATCGGCCTACAGTCCTTTGCTACGCAGATGCCAAAGCATTGTTAGTGTGTAGACAAAGGACACAAGATTAGTTTGGCAGAAGAGTAAAGCGATATTTAAATAACACTCTGGCCGCGGTTAAGCTACGCGTACAGATATGACTAGCATATAAGTATATTTGAGCGGCCCTACCAACATATGACATAGCAGACGGTTCGGCCTACTACATCACTAGGAACTGTTACACGGGTGTTACACAAACACAACATAGTCCTTCCAACGTATTAGTAAGGCCATAAAAGATGCAAGTGTATCGATACTGGATTATAGTCAAAAGTCTTCCAACGCCAAGTACAGTCGTACAAGCCACTATCAAGAAGGCTATAGTATGTCACGTGCGAAGAGGCATGCTGTTAAAGTTGACCCCCGGAAGAGCTCCGGATGAGGCCTAGATGGGCTGACAAGACGAAGCTTTTATGTAATAAGGGAGCTGGTATATTTGAAAAGGAACAACCAAAATCCTTCATTAACTATACGCAATCAAACTTGAGATCTACTTTCACACATGCATACTACGAGAGGAGACAACTAAACAGTCACACTTCAGGAGGCACAAAATAATAATCTACATTATATGTATCAACCCTAGCTAGGGTTAAATACGAGCGGCGTAATATTTGTCCTCCCGGTCTTCTTACCTCCGTAGCTCCGCGTATTCTGGACTGCGGAAAATCCCCATCATGGGTAAACAAAAGCCAACATTCGGTTTTAAGCCTTTTAGTCCTAATCAAAGCCTAAATTACGGAGTCTAATGCCGAATCTTGCATTGTATCTGGCTAATAACTACAGTAGCCCATTGCTATGAGGTCCATTGCTATTTGGTTAGCCTGGCTCGTGTTTGTGATTCTGCACTTCTTGAAGGTCACCCTTTGCTGGACATATAATCTGACAAGCATTATCATGGGCCATTCTATAGGTAAATAGCTGGATCTGCATATCCTTGTGTTGCTAATACGCCAACTCCGAATTATAAGCACCCATCGGCGGAGCTAACATAACCTGTGTCCCTTACACTAGTTGCTATTTCGAGAGTCCTCTGTGATCAAGACCTAAGTAGTGACAGGCATCTGGTACTGCAATGTTTGAGTACTCGAGCTTGGCCTATGTACATGACGATAGCTATACCAAGGCATGACACGCATATGTAGGCCTGACCTACCATCTTACATAGAGGGTCAACAATTAAGCCGCCTTGACGATACCTGATATCCCACAATCCGACCGCTAATAGAATTCAATCGCATTATAGCCCATTTGGTTCTGCAAAAAAAACACTGCGTACAAGTGATCCCCAATCTTGAGATTGTAGCCATGCTCCCAGATAATGTTGACCAGAAAAAGGCTGAAGATCGACAAATCCAGTGGCAGACATGACAGGAATCTTTTTAGTGTTTTTTTCTAGCTGGGAAGAAGAAGAATCGAAGATCAAGATTTAGTTTACAGTGCTTGGCTCTGTGAGGTCTTTATCCAAAAATATGTCAAGTCAAGTTCAAGGCTTAGTACGCATACTCTCTTTATTTTTGCATCTCTCAAATTTGGGCCACATGTTAACCCAAGAAACTCTTGTGTCTGCATCATTAACACACATTATGGAATGGTACATCGAGTTATAGGTCGATGATATCCTGTAGTCTAATTGGTCTGCGCTATGCAAGCACGTGCACGACATGCGACCACAATCGACTCATGGGCTGCCTTGAACGAAAGCCGGGGTTGTCTTGGTATCTGGCTAAAAAGGAATGGGTAAAAAGGACCGAGATTTAGTGAATATGCAAACAAGTCTCGAGGGCTTTGACTGCTATTAGATCTTCCACTACCATGATGTGTGGATTCAGGGTTTGCATATCAGGTACGGCCGAATAATAAGCCTTTTCTTTCTTAGCCTCATGGCAACATGGCCACATGTAATGAATCCGTGCTCTACAAAGAATGCTTGGTGTACTGTACCTTCCAGGGAGCCACCCGTCGGCATTCATTCATTGGGCTGTGCATTTTTTCACATATTTCACTGCTACAACGAAAGCCAACATCCTAGTTGCTGACCCGACCCAAGCTCATAGTGGCAAGTTCAGCGCCAAGCTTAGTCTCACCGGCCTCTCATAAAGGCTTGAGAAATTACACGTGAAAGGGAAGACGCCCCGGACTTGGCAGTACTTGAGCCGCGCAGCTTAGTAGCAGCGCTTAGTGGCATATCTCTATCCCTTAATGCCTTAGAAGTATGGCTGAGAAACATATACACAAGGTTTGCTTTGTCAGCCAGAAAATTTAGGCTTCCACAAGTTTGCACATTGGTGATGACGGCGCGTGCAGCAGGGGCGTGAAGGTATGCGGTGCCAGACTACGATCGATAAGATCACATCAAACCTAAGGATCAACTGGAAAGTGTGCTTGCCTTTCCACATAAACTAACAAGCTCTGTATGTGACGATCGAATGTAAGACCATATTTGTGCTTGACCAGATAACATGATAAACAACTCTTAGTAATTTCAACTTATTGGTTAATGCCTCCTTTGTCCGACTTTCTTAAAACTCCCACTGATAATACCCTACATGGAGGGCTTTATGAAATTACTATCACGTAATCATGCCTACATCTACATCGGCTACATCATATTCTAGCAATAACTGTATGGATACTATAACTTCTTTGTCTTCATATCAGCTTTTATCAAGTAACAGCGATTTCTAAGACGAGCAAATATGTGAATGTTCAAACTCTGTCTTTGATTTCACCTATACTATACGCTTTGACTTTGGTAAAGTGCGTTCTACAATCGAAGGAGTAGGCATGAAACGCATATCTTTATATCTTGCAGCTTGAGAGACTTGAATATGAGATTGGTCAATTGAGGGTAGTTAGTTGGTTCTACCCCTTCAAGGACCTGGACAACACAAGCGTGGTCGATAGTGATTGTGCTACAAACTCAACTCTCTGTTAATAGTCTGGCTTTTTCCTTACTGTCTTCAAGAATCGATGTAAGCTACTTGATAAGCATGCAGGTTAAAAGTCGTGACACCTAAAATGGGTATCATTATAAAAACACAAAACCTACTTGTCTAGGTTAAATGCTCTTCCCCAGGTGTCTCAGCTTAGTGTTTTATTTGAGAGTCAAGGGTTCTGTATGACAGACACCATCAATGGCATCCCATGCATAACCACTTTTTTCCGCGTCGAAAGAGACGATAATGACTCTAAAGTTAATGCCCAGGGCCTGCTTTGATGCTGCTCATTCTTCTTTAATATTATTTCAATTGGAGTTCGGCCTCACTGACAGCCCATGAAGTAGAGTCATCAACCCCGCTGTCAGCCAGCGTTAGAGTCGAGAGCTACATATAGAGCTTTGAGAGCCCATCTTGCCGGCCAAAAGAAACAGCTCCAGCTCCTGTAAGACTTTCTGATTTTACTTTCTGTCATAGTAGATTGAGATACGGTGCAAGATGGCAAAAAAAACTCGGTCTTTAAAGCGTGAGCCATACAGCTATAGAAAATCCGACCAAGTGCTCTATTTCTGGGCCATAAGCTATTTGGAGAAGACTATAAAGCGCTTAGCCAGAGAGGCTCAAACAGGCGAAACGGATGAGGTGCCATGCAAAGTGTGTTGTAGTTGTTCCTGCAATGTACCTTGAAGTCAGCCAAGTGCTGGTTTTCGTAGCTTTCGAGGATCAGAATGTGATAAGCACCATGGGATCGGCTGTCTGTGTGTTGGCTACAGTTATCAAGCCATCGAAGCGTATCTTGTTCTCAGTGTAGCTAATACGAGTCGTTGCAATAATCCAATCGCCCAAGACATTGCTATCCCGGTATTGGCTGATACTAGCCCATAAACGCCATAAGCAACTAGATTGATCTGTATTTGGCATTGACCACTCGAATGACCGTGATTTATATCCAGTTTCTGAGCACTTTACACTATCATGATGTTTACAACGGACCCTCTATTGTCTGTGCTGCACTTTTTTCAGCTTAGTCTAAGTCTACCGCTGCTAATTCATCCTAGCAGTCGTAGCTTCGGGCTAGCAAAATGCCGTGCCGGACGCTATCACGCCCCCACTGCACGTAATGTTGCCGCTAATGTGCGAGCCCCGAGGTGTCCAACCTTTCCGAGCTGGATAACTGGAATGTTATGTGCTTTTCTCAGCCACGCTTCCTGGCCTTTGGACTATAGGTTTGTGATGATAAGTCGGAGGATGGACTTCATGGATGTGGTAAAATGAGCACCGAGGTGCATAGCCATCAACAAGGAATAACAGTAAGCTATGCACGAGATGCTATAACTTACTACCGATCAAACATTCGTTTATAGCGCTACCTGACTTGATGCTATTGGGTAGAGCAAAAATGACTGCCTTTGATTGCAGTTGATGTGCAAGCTTCGGACTCACATATCATTGTAGTAGTGGAATACTTGATAGTAGTCAATGCTTTTGATGTTTGTCAGCATACTCGTCGCTCCTTCGCCGATTTTCCGTCTCAACTATACATCAAGACAGCAAAGGCTTTCATACGCATTGACACGTAAGACGGTTGAATTCAAATCTTCGTGCACGTGCCTGTATAAAGCCCAACAAAGAGAGCACAGATTACTGAACGTATGGCTCGGCACACACCCTTTTAGAAAGAAATGTAATGCCAGACTGAGCCTACCGTGAGTTGACTTGAGATGTGATCCATTGTATGCAAATAGATAAATATATGCTGTATGCCCACCAAGTTTGAAAGTAAAGAAGCTTCGAATTAGAATCCACTGTTACAAGACATTCTTGCCTCCAACCTCTTTGAACATTCTTTCTTTCCACTCAAACATCACGATGAAGCTCTCGTTGTCCCTTTTGCCGATAGCCTTGTCCTTTAGCGGCCTTTCTCTAGCCGGCATTATCGAGGATCGGGGCTACCAACTACTGTCTAGGAATCACTTGTACGCGATCTTCTCTCCGCATTATTTCAAGTCGTATTCTTGCCTTGATCTAATTAAAGTCGACACTGCTCAGAAGGCGGTTAGTATTTATCTTGGGATAAACGACGAAGAGCCTGAGCACGATGATAAACTTAGTCTGCAAGAAATCTACACTGCACTCTGCGAAAAGGAGCAGATAGACCCTGATGATATGAGCTGGCTGAGTTTTGATATCAATGATGACCCGGAAGCCGATGATATTATTCATCGTATCCGTACTGGTCGCGAGCTTGGTCCTCGCCACGAGGTCAAACTTTTACCCGGTGACAAGGAATGGGATTTGATACTTGGCACCCAGTCCTACCAGCAATTGCAACAGCTCACCAACAAGAAAGTCCAAAGTATCATTATTAAAAACCACTATCAACTGAACTTCTGGCGTGATCGTATCTCTATCAACCGACTTAACCTTTCCTTCTTGCCACCAGCAGATGTTGAGTCTGGCGCTGAAACTGGAATGCCATTTGATGATGAGGAGCAAAGGGCTGCGATTAAGGCCCTTTTTGAAGAAAGGGATTGATATCGCTCTACTGATCGCCACTCAGCTTCCATGAAGGAAACTAAAAAGTCTGTCTCCTGGATTTGAGCATTGGATAGACTACTACCAAGGAACTCACAATGTCCAACAGCATGGATAGAAGGAGTTCCACCATCTTCATCAACTGTATCTTCAATTTATATTATTTAAATAGAATATTGCTCCAGTTTTGCCAAATGATGGCAGTCTAACTCAAGCCATCGTGCATTGATCGTATGGGGGATAGTAGAGACAGCATAGATTGTTGTCAGCGTGTGGCTTTATGTACTTTCTGTTAGTGGAGAATAGTAGGCCAGGCTAAGCCTGCGTTGAGTACTATAGATATGAGCCATTGTTGGGAGACAGTTAAGTATATGGGTGATTCCCACAAAGTCAGAAAGTCAAGAAGCTTTGGATCACAGTCTCAGAACACCAAACACTCGTGCCTCTCACCTCTTCACACACTGTTTATTCCTCTTCATACATCACAATGAAACTGTCGTCATCCCTTCTACCGGTATCCTTATCCTTTTTTGGTCTTTCTTTGGCTGGCATTATCGAGGATCATGGCTACGGGGTACAAATAATAAGTGATTTTTACGGAATTGCCTCTCCGCATTACCTCAATGGTATACTGCCTCTCGATATAATTAAATTTCATACCGACGAGAAAGCCGCCACTATCCACCTTGCAAACAATGATTGGGAGCCCAAGTACAAGGATAGGCTTGGTCTGATGGAGATATTCACTGCACTTTGCGAAAAGGAAGGAGTTGAGCCTAATGACATGAACTGGCTGAGCTTTGATGTCGACACTGAAGCTGAAACTGAGACTATTGGTCTCATTCGCAACCATCGCCAGCTTAGTCGTCGGCACGAGGTCAAACTTTTCCCTGACGATGAGGAATGGAGTTGGATGCTTCACACCGAGTCCCACCAGAAGATGCAACAGCTGACAAACAAACAAGTTCACACCATCATTCTCAGAAACCACTTCGAGGAAAACATTTGGCGCAAGCGTGTCGACACCATTAGCTTTTCCTTTTTGCCACCAGCAGATGCCAACTCTGAGGCTGCAGCTCAAGATGAGGAACAGAGGGCTGCACTCAAAGCTCTGTTTGACGAGGAGCAGTGATACCACCTTGAGCTTTTGTTGAGAATACTGAGGTGTGTCTCTGCGGGATATAAACATGTGATAGGCTACTAGTAAGAAGCTCACGAGCTGTATCGGCGCAGACAGGCGATTCAGTTTATTTCACAATTAGTCATGACCTGTCTCAGCAACTCAGATCATAATTATATACTGTTTATTCACCTTGACCACATGACAACGTGTATTGTCGTAACAGAACATGAAGTCAATGTCAGTTATGTAGATAGCTTTTCAGGATTCAACAGTTTGATCTTGGTCTAGAATGCGATCAAAATGCACTTGACTGATCATAGCAAGGATAGGCTCTCGGCGTTCTTCGGATTAGTATTAGGCTCTATTGAGCAACAGGCAGGGCTTTCCTCGGTCTGCTAAGTATGTCAACTTTCGAGCTATTCTTCTCATATTACGTCCAGAGTATGATTCAACTTTGATCAAATTGAACCTCCACGTGAAAGAGTAGTACGGCTGTAGGTATAGAAAGCAGCTCCTAGTGTAGCTACTATCAGGATTGAAAGTGTCTCAAGAATACCCCGGTAGTGATTCAAGTGCCATGAACTTAGGCTTCCCCCCTCCTTCTTGCGTTTTCCACTATCCACAATCTTAACAACGAAAGAAAGCTGAAAGGGACATGTATAAGCCCGCACTGCTCGAGTTGATGAAGAGATTCAAGCTTAGTAGAACGGTATAGCTGATTTTTTAAGTGAACGAACAGCTGACAACATCACCTTGGGGTCAAATAGTACAAGATGAGAACATAGAAACCAAAGATGTAAGCCATAAAATCCATTTCAATACCACGGATCATCTCGTTTGAGAGGGCAATTATTTGGATCATCAGATTCTCTTGCCGTTCGTATGCAGCATCTCATGGTGCAGCCCTACCCCTAGAGCTGCAGTCTATTAACCCTACCATATCACTTGTAACCCTTGCACCTAAGACTACGAAGTGATGACGACACATAGTGTCGGGTCTGACGACAACGGCGACCCTGCAGCGAATCACTGGTAGTCTCTGAATTATCAGAATGTTAAGTGAAAGCTAGCAGCTGCTTAGATCACCATATCTGATAAGATAATAGCTAGAGAAACATGATTTACTAGAAATCTACAAGATGGTAGGTTACAATGCTATGTCATTCAAGCATCAATGTTGAATATATGGCTGTTTATTGATTGACAACTCGCTTGCTTGTATGCCGCATTACAAATCACTAGCAACTTCATATATTCCAGGTAGGCTGTTTATTAACTCACAAAACTATTGGGTCGAAAAGATAGGGAGCTTAGATCGTGGAGATAAAGGCTTTGTTAGAGCTCTATCTCCGATAAGCATCAGTAAATCGTCAACTATGTAACAACAGCGAGAAAAGGATCTAGGACACTGGAAGTTTTAGGAATAGATATCTCGATTTATGCTCATAGATAGCCAATTTTCCCTCTTTTACTAAGGTCCCGTTCATGAATATTTGCACCAATAAGTCCGTTATGGCCGTGAGTAACTTAACCCTGCAGCTGGAGATCCAGGTGATGCTAGCTGCATTCGTCCAACGCCATTAATCCAATTATTGTCGTTCATGTCCGCTATTAGTCTCAACAGGCCTGACTTCACTGGTTGGGTTGTAGTTATATCCAGTACACTATCATCAGTAGTTTGAAAATAACCCTAGACCGCCATGACTCTTTTTACTGTATGTGGAGGGCCGAGAAAACTTTGGTAATTCCACTTTCATATGTGCCTGAGCTACTAAAATTCACTAATACGAGTCAAGTGCTCAGAGACCATGGGAAGCCAGGGACCCTAGACCACTTCCTACTGCTACCATCACCAACAATACCTGAGCATGATCTTGGTGGGCTGCCTATCCCATGATCAAACTATCGAGTCAGAGAAAGAGGAGTGACTATCTCTGAGCACTTGCATCATAGAATTGATGAATGTATATATACATATATATATATAGGCTGTCATAACGGCATTGTAATGTAATTCAGTCACAGGAGGTCTCAAATTCATGTTGTGATGTTGTCGATTGGATGTTGTGACCTAATACTAATAGTAGCTATGACGCTATATTGGGGTGTGAGTCGCATATCATCATCATTATAAAACATGTACAGTCAGCACGCTCCACAGCACACAGCCATTAACGATACGGGAAAGATCATGCAGCCCCTGTACCAGAAAATTCAGACTACTTTCAACTGAGGCCAACGTTTCTTTACCTTGTTTGGCCCAATAAAGTACAATCGGGCGTTGTGCACAGACCAAAACAATAATCATGACCCAGCCTAGGAACACTAGTATAATTATTTATTCAGTTCAGTTATCATTAGGGTGAATCATATCGTTTGGATGGCTTGTTAGTTGTTCAAGGCTAATCAGCGTCACATGGTTCATGATTACCGATCCGGCGTCAAGGCTACGTTAGATCTATAGGCCCTGTTTAACTATACTACGAACACCCCAGAAATTGCGGTAATGCTCCTTTGATACGCGTGATCTCATTTGAGCCACCGAAATATATCGATCATAAATGCTCTGCTGTGAGGGTTAAGACCAATTGTGTACATGGTGGTCAGCGACAGACTGATGGTTACTATAAACGGCAAGCTTTGCAACGACATCCCAGCTCATGAGGACAATACTTACACTGAAACTAGTCAAGGATTGTGCCCGGAACTACTCGACATGATGCTATCATGTAGCACAAAGAATGACTCTCTTTGGTTATGCTTGGTAGGAGTTACCGGGTATGTGTCTCACAGGCAAAAGTTAAAAGAGGGAGGGAGAAAACAGGACTATGTATTATACAGACAGCACTGCGAGGAAGGTAAAGATCATATCTAGCAAGGGATTGTACCAAGATAACATACGAAAAGAGATTGGCATCCGGGGCTGGTTGGAAGGAAACTGTGAAACTTGTATTTAGCTGTATCTCAGTGAAGAATGGGAAGAGCCGTATTATCTTGTATTCAGTTTGATTTGGATATATCTAGCGTCTATTCATGCAGTATTACTTCACCTACAAACGGGTAATAATTTGCAATTGTCCTTGGAAGTTCAAGCTAGACCTTTATCTAAACTACACCACCACTGATGCTGTTAGCTCGATATGAGCCTATGAATTATGCGTAGCATACCTCAGCAAATGGATATATTCTCATCTTTGCAGGTTGTACTATTGTCACTCATAGGAGCATTTGTATATCTAATGTCTACGGGAACTACAGACATCAAACGAAACTGGATAGAACTTTCTCTTGGCGAGACAAACTATCTTGTTTTGACGAGCGATACGCGATTGATACTAGGCTAACATCGCGTCCTTTTCCAGTCTATGATATTCAAGGTACCGGGGAACAAGAAACATGAGTTAGTGCGTTTGCTTTGGACATAACTGTCATAGAGGTGGAACATTTGATAGGGGTCTATGCTTTTGATGTTTTGAGCATAACTTTCATTATATTTGTCAGCATGCTTGTGGCCCCTTGCCCGGCTATTGATTTTGACTACATTTCAAAGAAACGAATGATTTCACATGTATTCGTGCATAAGACAATATAATCCAACTTATCACGCACGTGCTCGCGTAGAGGGGAGCAGAGACAGCACCCATTATCGTCAGTGTGTGGCGGCTCCATGCACAGTTTCTTAGTAACAAACACCACGCTAGACCAAGCATGTCTTAGTTGGTGGAGATGTGAACCATTGCTGAGAGATAGTTAAATGCATAGGGCTATGCCTACACAGTCAAAAATTCAAGAAGCTTCGGATGGCAATCTGTCAACACCAACCATTGGTGTCTCTCACCTCTTGACATACTGTCTATTCCTACTCAAAGATCACAATGAAACTCTCCTCATCCCTTCTTACAGTATCCTTGTCCCTCCTAGGCTTTTCCCTGGCCGGTATTATTGAGGATTGGGGCTACGGGGTAAAGACTATAAACGACCTTTACAGGATTGTTTCCCCCCAATACCTCAGTGGGGTGGTTTCTCTGGATATAATTAGATTCCTCCCGATGTAAAAGCTGCTAGTATCTACCTTGCCATAAATGACTGGGAGCCTGAGCACAAGGATAATCTTAGCCTGACAGAAATCCACATTGCGCTCTGTAAAAAGGAGCCGGTTGCGCCAAATGACATGAGCTCATTGAGCCTTGATGTCAATACTGACGCAGAAACTAAAACTATTGGTCCTATCTGCAATCGCCGCAAGATTGGCCATCAGCACGAGGTCAAGATTTACCCCGGTGATGAGGAATGGGACTGGGTACTCCGCACTGATTCCTACTATACAATGCAACAGCTCACCAACAAACAAGTCCATGGCATCATCCTCAGAAATTACTTTGGAGAGGACTTTTGGGACAAAAGTTTCAGCAGCATTAGCTTTTCCTTTTTGCCATCAGCAGATGCTATCTAAGGCTGAATATGATGATGGGCAGCAGAGTGCCGCGATGAAGGCCGTGTTTGATGAGGAGCAGTGATACCACCTTATCGATCACTACTCGGCTTTTGATGGGAGTACTGAGAGGCTCTTCTCCTGGATCTGCACATGGGATAAGATGATGCTAAGCAATGTGTAATGCCCAAAAGCAGAACTAGAAGAAGGAATTTCATCATCGTCATGATCTGATTTGCATTACAATAAACTATTGATTCATCTTAACCATATGATATCGCATATTGGTAGCAGCGGAACCTGGTTTCAATGCTAGTTATAGACGGAAAGCTTTTGAAATCTGGCTCAATGAAACTTCTTCTATTAAAAGCTAAAGCCAAGATAACTGCCGTACTTGCTACAGTTTGTACCAAATATATCACAACCAACCGCATGTTAGATATCAGCCTCTAGACACTGACGCTAAATAAAAGCGACTTGTCCCGGCCTGAGAGGCAAATAGAACCTTCCCTTTCTATTAGTAGGATTCAATGAGATACTGTCAAGCTATATACGATGATAGCCGTTGCTCTAGTCCTAGCAGTGGGGTTAATTCGTTTCAAGCTGTTAGGTGATAGGAACTGCTTGTAGGGGCAGTCTGTAATATATGATATAAAAACTTGAGAAATCTCTTATAGTCTGTATGTGGGTGTCTATCAGCTATATTATCTGCACATGTACATTACAAGTACATGAGATGCAAGTTTTGATGAGGTAGTTAATTATCTGCAAGTAAATCTATGTCGTCGAATTCTGTGAATGTGAAACAGCCAAGATATAGTGAACGCAATCTTTTCTTCTTTTTTTGGCTTCACTCAAGGGGGTATGTGGTAAATATCGCTTCTTGCGGTAATCCGTGCCGAAAGCGAAGATATTCATGTCAAGATAACTTGTGCTACTAATCGGAGTAAGCCCATCCCGAGAAGAAGTCAAGATAACAGCTTTTCACGCTAGAAATATTGTCGCGGAGGAGCCATATAATAGAACTGTTCGGCCTATGCATGGACCTTGGATACCACCTTTGAAGATCTTCAAATCGGCAACAATAGTGGTGACCCCAAAACAGAAGTCCGACAAGTTGCACCCGAGAAGCTATACACTGATATCACTCCTGTCAGCCCTAGGGAGAGCCTGGAAAAGGATGGTGGTTTGAAGACTTGATGTCTAGAAAATGGAGTCAAACAGTGTCCCAAAGAACTATGTATCAATGGTCCCCAACAGAGGTGCCACAGATCTCACCTGAAAACTGATGGGCACCATCATCGTCGAGTCGAAGATTCAGCAGATAACATGAATTGCTACTTTTTATGTTGAGGGCACTTTTGATACAGCTAAGCAAAGCAAGTTGGAGACCCGCCTAAGGAAACAACAGTGGCCGGAGCAATAAGTTAACTTGGGAGCAATTGCGCTTCGCTCGTCAAAACTTCATCATGAGCCTTGCAGAAGGTTAATTCTGTCCGGTAGCCAGTCCGGAGTCGTTCGATCCCCGTGATTCCCGTAGACGATGAATGTATTCCAAATACAACTACAATCTCGTCAAAACCAGGTAGTAGACAATCAGTTACACAAAGAGATGGATGAAACTCGCAGATAGCCAATCATCGAACACCCGTGCAAAGTTAGAGTGCCAAGAGCCGACAATAGAGCACTGTGCCAGCGGCACCGAAGCACAAAGATAGAGTAAGAGCCAATTGTGTCTTAACAATGAGGAATCATAGAAATAGCAAAGTGGATGTCATCCAATCGGAGCCGGTATACACCCACCGAGCCCCTTCATATCACACAAAGAGGGAGGTTACGGCCTTCAACTTTCTATGGCACTCTGGGTATCTCGGGATGATGTAACCGGTTCTGGGGGGGATGGGTGAGGAGAATGGGAGATAAGAGGGAGGCGAGATGGGAGGCTATATGACAAGGTACGAAGAGGGTCCTACCCTGAGCTACAGCCAAAGAAAAAACCTAAGAAATACAATGCGAGAATAGTCAAGCATGCAAAAGGACGAGCCCGCTTTACTCCGCCGAGGCATACGTCTGATTCCAAGTCGACAGCCTCAAGACCAGTTTACATTCCATCTCCACAAACTAAAAACACCAGCTAGTCCCAAAAAATGGCAGGTACATCCTAGTGCTACGCCGGATGGTCCTCTTAGTCCTAATGCGTAGCACCAAAAAGTATTGAGAGTCGCTCGGAACCTACGCATACCCGTGTAGGAGTTGCACGACCCAGCTTCTCCCATCCAAGAAACTTCGCCTTATTGCTGCTTGATAACAGCAAGCAGATGCAAGAATATAAACAAACAAGTACGACAAAAGGAATGTTGTTCAGACTGTCTAACAAAACTTCCCTTTTATAACAACATGAAGATACTTGAGGCCCAGACAGGGCGCGAGGCTGACCAGGCCACAGCGCATACCGTCAAACGCGGGATGCTCGAAAAAAGCAGAAAAACTGGTAGAATAAGTCCTGGCGGGACGTAAAGAGTGTTGGAAGGAACAACCCGTAAGCGGGCCAGCGGAGAAGGCGCAACCCAGAGCCCCGCGCACAGCGCAGAAGGTGACCCCATCTTTCGCGGAGATGGCCAGCAGACCCGCCCAGAAAGCGAAAGTGAAGCAGAGCGCTGTCAATCCCCCCAAGAAGTCCCACAGGCCACTAAGCAGGGCGGCGAGTGGAAGACTATCACGCGCCGCAAGGCAGCTGCGGCCCCTTCAAAAGGGCGCTTCACGCAGCCAGTGGCACGCCAGGACAACAGGAATCTGGTGAGAGTCAGCGCGGACAACGAGATGCGCGACTGCGAAAGTTTTCTGATGTCAACGAGACTCAGGGAACTGGACCCAGAGCTCGAAGGAGCTCTAAAAGAGTTGCAGAAGACCAAGAGTGGTTTCGCACCTCTGGCAAAAAGGACGGTCGCTGGACTCTTGTGGAGAGGAGGGACAAAATCAAGAACTGCATTGGACCAGTCACCTCGGACACCTATCTCGTCAGCCATGTCGAGCGCCTTATAAATGAAGAAGGCAAGGCTGTGGAGGTCTGCGAGGAGATGATCAGGTACTGCTTCACGCAGGCCACTCGGGCAGCCTCGGTCAATATGACGAAAAAGCCCCTGGGCAACGAAAAGACCTTCATAGTCAAGATCCCGGATATGGGCACGAAGGTCCCCAGATAAATGCGGATGGGTTCAAGGCTAATCCTTGTACGACTGTTGGCATAAAAGCCAAAAACCACGCCCCAGTGCTCTCGATCCTTTGGGTAGCACAACTCTAAGAGATGCTCTAGAGCGCAGTTGTACAAACACTGCGGCTCCAGTGAGCACGAGAGCATCAAGTACCCGAAATGCTGCAAGGTGGAACACCAGTGTGTTTGCGTCTGCTTCATCTGCCGCGGCCTACACGCGGCTGACTCCAAGGAATGCCCCCTCCACAAGAAGGGGACTACTCCGGAGGAGCGATGGCAGATAAGGAGGGCCCAGCAGAAGCTCACCGCGGAGAAGAAGAAGGCCTGCCCAAAGTGAAGTGCACGGGCACAGGCACGGTCCGAAGACCAAATGGACTGTACTGAGACGCCGGCCACAGCTGGAAGCCCCGAGCCGGGGAACCAGCTGGCGCTGATCTTGAAGGTCAGTGTCCAAAATACAGGGGACATGAGGAAAGTCTCAGAGTCGATCAGGTCTAAGGTAGCCCTCACTCTGCTTGCCCCCAGAGCCTGAGGAGGTCTGCGCGCAAGAGGGCGCGGTAAGAAGAGCAGCCCCGAACCCAGTCCGAATGATGTCGGATAAAAGGGGCTACAGGAGAAGGTGTGTGTTTTGGCAGTTCAATGCTGGCAGAGGACAGTCAAATCCCCTGTCTTAAATTGAAGAGGCAGTGGAAAGAGGGATGGATACCATACGAGTGCAAGAGTCGTATATTGGCAAACACCTCGAAGATATGACAGTCACGCACCAGACATGCAAACCCATGACCCCGATGGTGAAGTGGGAAACAAAGTCAAGGTTGATGACATATGCCAGGAACACGATAATGGTTACACTGGTGCCCGTCCGCGACAGAGATTATCAGCAGAGTCTACTTTGGGATTCGGCAAAATGCCAGGTGCCGAACTGTGGCAAACCAAAGGACTTCAGCGGCCCTTAGGAATGCTTGGGAAACACGACTAGACTGACTAGAAGGTTTGTGAAGGGATTCCTCCGAGAAGACAAGTCGTGCAAGTACCTAGCAAAAAGACTATACCCTAAATGAAGGGCATGTCGAGTAGACACTTGACAGAGGACGAGCTGGCACGGACGGAGGGAAATGGGTGTTCAGTTTTTGATTTTAGAGTTTCTTTTGTGTTTCTGACAACTACAGGAGGAAGACGAGTCAGAAGGTTACTTGGGAGCATGCGTGCTTCTCGCGCCCGAAACCGGTGGTCAGTCTTGCGGAGGGTAAATTCTGTCCGGAAATCGATTCGTCGTCGGTTGATCTTAGTGATTCCAGTAGACATAAGATATATTCAAGTTCAACTTCGAATACAAATACAAATTCTATCATTCAATGCCAAACCCTAGCCTAGGACCCTTCGCTTTCATTCCAAAATACTCAAGCTAGATGCCGGGCCTAGGCTGCGATGATTATGACACAGCCAGAGATGGTACCTAATGCAATTTTGGCGTGAGCCACTGTGTATTCCAAAGGACGAGACCATGGTGGCAGCCAAAGGAGCCTTTGCCCATTCTCCATAATCCAGATCTTATGCGTGCTGAGGCTATAAAGGGAGGATTTAGTGTGAGGCACAGAAGCTTGATCAACTAATGGCCCTGAAACAAACCGCTCTTTATCACTTGAGAAAACCTCTGATGTCACCGGCCCATAATGGTCCTCA
>JAXHKN010000487.1:0-19205 GCA_038407165.1 Ceratocystis variospora | reverse complement strand
CCCCCGTTGCCCCCCCCCCCCCCACTCCCCCTCCAAATCCCAGATGAACGGCAAGAAGCTCAGATAGATAAGTAGAGATGAAAAGGCATTAGTTGTCATGTTTTGCAATGGCTCATGCTCGCCTGTGGAGTTTGATCGGCATCTACTCCTGGTGGCTGCAGCGGCGTAGCTGTCCCGCACTTTATAGCCACAGCCTCCATGAAACCGGCAATACACATCGATGGTGATGGCGGGCGGTCTTTAAGCAAAGCAACGGACTGACCAATCTCTTTCTAGATCATAATTTACACTATATCACTAACTAGCTTTCGGCCTGCAATAAGGTCATCAGCCATCCAATACTCCGGGATCTCTGCGTCCCAGAGCATATAGGTATGTGCAATGCTTCAATTTAGGCCATCATTGCCCTATTAGACCTCACCACACTCGCTTTGCGAGAGGAAAACTAGCTTTATAGAAGCCAGAAAAATGAGTATTGTAGAAGACAAGCTATGACAGGAACTCCACCCCGCGCGCAGTGTGAAAGAAGACATTGTAGAAGCACTTGGGGGGGGGTAAAAGCAGTAGTAGAGGTGGTTAGAGAAGCATCTGCCTGCTGTCCCCAGAAGGAGGGCGATGCGCTACAACATCAAACGCAGTCGCCCAAAGCAACATTCCGGCGATTCATACACGCTGCTAGCTTTATATAGCCTCCCAAAACACAACATCCTTCTATTCCTTCTTTGATGAGATTCACTGAGACCACCAGATGATGCCTAGCTGCACACTATAAAGCCAATCAACCCTACTACGGCCAAATGAATGGTACGCTGGCTGGCTGTCCACCAATCAAACCACTAATATTTCACAGCAACTCTAACGCAGACTATACCTTACCTTCGGCCGATAGCACTGTCCATCCCAGCCACGAAATATGACTCTCAATGCAATGTTCGGAGGTAGGTTGTCATCTCCGGAAACATGATGCAGACTGCCCTTCCTAGGGTTATCTGTGTAAGTGAGACCCTAAAAAAGTAGAGGACAAGACAACATGATGTTTTACCAGAATAACAAAGGAAAAGATCGGCGTCAGCGTGCATAGAAAGGTTCTTATACGGTTTCATCAAGTCGCAGGCTTTCCCTAAAGCCAATTGTAGGGCGTTACGATTGCCTTTAGTTCTTATTTTTTTAGCTCGGAAACCCTTGGGTGCCGTGTTAGCAAAGGTTTAGCCACGATAGCACTAATGGGCTGTATAGTATAAACCCCTCCCCTCCGCCCTTGTCTCCTGATTTCAGTGCTAGGAAACACCAAGCATAAACCTGTTTCGGGTGAGGGGTCCATGGAGTTTATGTAGGGAGATATGCGAGCTGTTTAAGAAAGATGCCGGGAAGGGGATAAAGGAGAGGGTAGGCTTGTATGTGTGCCGTGCCATCAGAGTCAAAGGAGAATAAGGATACAATGAGTGTCATGAAAGCCAAGGGAGACTGGAAAAGTCTAGAGACATTAGCATTCTCTCAAAGGACAGGAAGACAGAGCCATACAAATAGGAAAATTCCTTCTATGAGCTCTTCTTTACATCGGGTATCCTTGCCTTGCGATGGAAGCTCTGAGGCCAAGCCCCGATTCAGACAATGGCCTAGATGGCTCACTTTCCTTCCCTTTTCTTTGCTGATTCATGCACTCCAACTATGTGTGATATGGTTGCTTAAGAGGATTGGCTTCAGTTTTGCCAGACTTGCTTCTGAGCTTTGAGGCCATTTGCTTTCTGCCCTTGCCCAGTCAGTAGGACAATGCCCAATCTTGCCCATTTCTGGCTGGGCCTATGCCGAAATGCAGCACTGTGCATTTTGGCTCATCATTTGTATTGGAATAGTTGGCTGTCAAAGGGACTGTGCTTGAATCGTTGTCTAAGATTTTGGCTGACATGTAGAAAACAACAGGCATCACCCTTCAAGGGAGGCTAATCCAGGGAGCAAAGATAAAGATGGTTCCATTAGTGGCCAATGCAAGGGAGCAAATATTCAAGACATTAGAGACAATGGCAGACAACAAACAGAGCAGCAGCTGTGCTAGCATGAGAACAAGTGTTATTGTCATTGTTGTCACCCTCGCCTCTAAGCCATTAAAGCCATGATACTGTCTGTTATGCCGAGGCTCCATTGTGATGAATGGTATTTAGCTAGATGAATAAGTCAAGTACTCGTCCTGGGACACCCCAACGCATACCACTCCACTGCCACTCATTAGCCGAAGCAAAATCGCCAAGGCCTGGAATGCAAATGTCTTGTCCTCGGCAAGGTGCAATCAGAAGAATGCTCCAGAGAAATTGCCGCTGCGCTTTTGTGAACCTCTCTAAGTCGGACCCCGGGCGTGTCCTTCGATTCGAGCAATACCCACTCAAAGAAAGTGTCATGGACAGATGTCTTTTTTTTGTTTTCGATTCCCCTTGGATGTCTCCCTTGGACTAACCCTTTGCAACTGATGATTAGCTTGGAGCCTGAACTTGAGCCTGAGCATTGGTTTCTCATGTGCACATAGCGGTTTGTGCAAGTCAAGACTATGTCTCTGGCAGATATTCTCGGCCTTAGTGCCGTGACTCTGTCTTGCAGTGATCCTCTGGGCTTGCTGCAAGTGTGGAACAGTAATGCAGAATACAGCCTCCCCAAGGCAATCCAACTTCTATGGAAAGTCAGCCAGCATGCATGCCGCCTGGATGAAGGGATATCCGACACGGGAAGAGAATGGAGTTTACATATACCTTATAGCAGCCCTTCTCTCTCCTCCCTTTGTTCCACATTACTTGAGAGAAGACTACATATTTATCACTGCGGCATCTTCCACTTCCATAACAGCCCTACGCGGGCTCCTCATCAATGGTGAAAGCTTGTTAAGTCTCTTCCACCGAAGAGAGGTCGCTTTTTGTTGCTCTGAAGAAGAGGAAGAAGAGACGAGAAGAGACGAGAAGAAAAAGAGGCCTCTAACGCAGACCACCCCCTCCCCCCCTCTACCAACAGCCAGCCTTGCCCCGCAGCCTAATGAGCGCGTTTGTGCAAGGGGCCAGCACGGCCTGGCAGCCACCATCAGATAACCTTGGTGATCGAATGCGCGTCGTCAGTTGGATCATGCTCAGTCTGTCCACTGTTTTTGTCGCCCTGCGTGTGTACTGCAAGACGCTGAACGCCCGTGGACTTTGGTGGGACGACTACATCTTGCTGTTAGCATATGTGAGTTCATCCGAGCCTCTGGCCAGCCTACCCCAGAAGCTATACTAACAGCACTTTGCCACCCCGGCCCCCTATACATAGGTTATCTTTGTGGCCAACGTATGCATGACAGAGTTCAATGCGCGGATTGGCATGGGCACGCACATATACTATATTGACATCGCGGATCTCTCTCGCCTTGCTCTCCTTGGCAATATCTCTGGCTTCATTTCCATCTTTGCATCGATATTTAGCAAAGTTTCGTTCGCCGTAACATTGCTACGAATTACCAAGGGCATTTGGCGTGGTATTGTATGGACTTGCATCGTTACAACTATGATGTCAATGAGTGTCAGTGCTGTATTCATCTGGGTTGACGCCGGAAGCGAAGCATCAGTATGCTACGGTATTTTCAGCGCAGGTAAGTACTTCCCATCCGCTCAGTGACTGTCCACCCGGCTTATGTTACATGTACAGCATTGTCTGGGCTGATCGACTTGCTCCTCGCTATGTTACCATGGAAAATTATCTGGGGTCTTCAGATGCGGACAAAGGAAAAGATTGGCGTCGGTGCGGCGATGAGCATGGGGATGTTGTAAGTCGTCCAGTCCTCACACTCTATTCTTCCAGCCTCAACTAATACCCACCTCCAGTGCCTGTGTCACGGCTTGTGTCAAAGCCTCAAAAGTCCCTTCGCTCGGTAGTGGTGACTTTACGTGTAAGTTGACCCCGATATACAAGGCTACGTCTCTTATATTCTGTGCTACTTGCTAATGGCTGACATACCGTATTTATAATGCTCTATAGATCACGGTGCCGAGCTCGTCATCTGGGCCGCTGCCGAAGTTGGAACCTCGATGATGGCCGCGTCCATACCAGTCCTACGTGTGCTAATTACGCGCATGAAGACTACTTACCTAAACTCGGGCGAGAAACGATCCCACCCACATTCTGATCGTAGCGGTGATAGCGGCGGCTCGAAGGGCGGAACGCTCTCAGGCTCAGGCAGACGCTCAAGGATCTTCGATCCTGATGAGGATGTTCTAGTGACGAAAACGCAGAGTGAGACGGCTATGAGTGACACGACATGTCCGGATATTCAGCGTCCAAGTACAAGTAGGACAATGACTATGGGGTATAATGATGGCCACGACCTCCATCACTCGGATGAGGGCCTCGAGTTGAGCAAAGTAGAGCATATAGTATAAACGCGACAAGACAGATGTATGAACCTATTATCTAGCGCCCAGCACTCCAAAGCAGATTCACTTCTTGGTTGTGCAGGGTGAGTTGGATTAATGGTGTTTCTCATTCGCTTAAGGATTATAGCAATACACACATGCGCTGACCCTTCCCTCCCACCAAATAGCAGTCATGGCTAGCAAGTAACCTGACCATCCGTTCGCTATACTTGTTTACATATGCGGCCCTGGACCATACTTTCCTAAGATCTCAATTTCAGGCGTTTTGTAGATAGCCCAGTCCTCGGCCAGTTCCGGTTCACCAAAAGGCTTCAATGCTGCAATTCGCAGTGAATACTTGCCGGGCTCAATCTGGCTACCATTTGTCAGTTTCCCAAACCAGAAAAAGTTCCTCTTGTAGCCAGTGTAATCAGCATTACGGGGCATGTTGAGCTCAGGAAAATCAAATGTGTCGTTAGGGTCCGAAGAGTTTTTGGTTGTGTCAAAATATACATTTTTGCTGCGCTTCCAGTAAGTTGCAGAGCCAAGGTAGCCCTTGGACCCAACGACAGGAGGGTACTCCCAATCTGACTCCTTGAAACCAGGCTCGTAGACCTATGAAATTTGTTAGAACCCATCGCCTTGAGAGCACCCTCTGCATCACTCAATGCAAGGGACGCAATACAGTGGCGAGACCATACATAGAGTCTGCCTTATCATAGACTTACATCAAACCGCAGCTGGCGGGTTCCCCATTTTGCGCGGGTCTCAAGAGACAGAAACGGCATGCTTGCGTTCCACACGTCATTGTTCCAGGCGGTGTAGTTCCAGATGTCAACAGCCTTTTTGGTGATGGTTGCTCGTGGCCACCCGTCCATCCAAAAGCTGTCAAACTCCTTGCGAAGATCTGCCGCCAAACCCATGTAGGGGATGCCATGCACTTCTTTAGTGCTTGTTTTGATAACAAGTTTACCGCCGTACACCGGGAGAACTGTACCGTTTTTTACGTTTGGCGACTGAAAGTCGACACTGAGGTTGGCTGACTGGCCTGGCCCTAATGTCATGCCGCCTGGAATAGCAGCCACAAGAGGTACATTAACTGGCGAGAGTTTATCGAATGATTTTATCATGGGTGTTTTCAGATCCTTATTCCACGGGTCGAGCATCTCGATGCCTGCGGCAGCTTGGATTTCAAACGTGTAGCTCACATCGACGTTGTCATTGTTGGTGATGAAAAAGTTGTGTGTCCCTACAAAATTAGCGGTGTCATTCAACGCCATCATTTTTGCAGTGACCTTGGTTTTAGACTCAAACAGCCTCTCTGCATTCACAAGACCTGCGCCAACCTGTATTGGTGGTGCATACGAGGGATTGATCTGGTCCCACCAATGCACCGACCCTGCGGTTGACCGCAGCCGCTGCGTGATATCGATGCCTGCCTTCGATCCCCGCGTGCTCCGGCCGCCAAAGACCGACGCATACAATGCAGCTACACCAGCAACATATGGCGTCGACATGCTTGTACCACTGAGAATGCCGTACGAGTCGGTTGGAAGTGTGCTCCAAATAGTTCCACCGGGGGCTGCAATGTCAGGCTTCAACTTAAGATCATACAGGCCACCCCACGAACTGAAGCGCGAAGGGAGACTGGCATACTGGCGGCTAATTCCAACAACGTCTTTTGGCCCCTTCGAGAAATCAGCCGTGATTTTGACGCCAGAAGAGTAAGCAGCAATTATCGACTGGCCTGCTGACTCCTCAATCAAGCCTACCTGGGTAGTGTAGTTGTTGGTATAGAGCGCAGACATTGGGCCACCGTCATTGTATATGAGCATCTTTTTTGCACCCAAAGCCGCAAGGTTTAGCTGTTTCGTCTTCATGGGACATCCACCACGGCGGACTAGAGGAATCTTGCCAGTGAGATTAAATGACCCCTCTGCATATGGCGCACATGCTTCATCCTCAATTGACGTGTTAAAATTTAGTGGAACAATCGGCCAGTTTACAACCGAGGTAGCAAACCAAACGACAGAAGGTACATATCCAATTTTGACCTTTCTCGTGCTGTTGCCTGAGGAAAAGGTCGCTGTCATGGCAGGCTGAGCCGATATTTCGCCTTCCACAGATGCCACTGACAGTACGTTCTCAGCTGACGCGCCTGATGTACCGTAGAATGGGCCAGCGGCACCATCGTTGCTAGCAGCAATGGTAATCACAATCCCTTTCTCCTTTACCAAGCGATCAGCAACATCAGCCCAGGCATTCTCGGACCAGCCGAGAATGCTCCCAACACTGCAGCTGATGATGTCGACCTAGAAATAGTTAGCATCTCTGCTGGGACGTATAAACGGAGATTCCTTACCCCATCAGCGTCGGCACGGAGGAAAGCATCAATCAATGTCGCTTCATCTGTATCCTTCGAGGATGAAAACACTTTATATGAATATAGTGTTGCATTTGGCGCAACTCCGTGCCAGCTACAGCTGTTGTTAGCACTGTTTTATCGAATTCTTCTATGTTTCACTCACTTTGGACTCTCGCCAGCAAGAATTCCAGCGACGTGGGTTCCATGAAACTGCATTTCAAAGGGATCGTCGTCGGGCGTCTTTAAGCCGCTGTCTGGCCAGTCTGCAAAAAAAGAAAGAAAGAAAACACACAGGGTGAGTGGTTGGTATAGACACTAGGAATGGGGGGAGGGGGGGCTAGAGCTCACTTCCATCGCCGACAAAGTCATAGCCACCGGCAATTTTGCATCCCTCTCCATAGCATCCGCCAAGCTGTGGTTGTTAGCATGTTTGCCCTGGCGTAGGATGGGAAAGCGTAATGTCTTACAGCAGGGTGGTTGTATTGTATACCAGTGTCGATAACTGCAATCTTAATGCCTTGGCCAAAGATGCCTTGGTCATGCAATTTCGATACACCGGTGATCATGTGCTGTGAATACTCGGGTGATCTTGCATCATCCGCAAACTTGGTCACCACTTCTTCTGTATTTAACGTGACCATCCGGTTTATCCAGACATTCTCGATGCCCTCTAGGGCGAGAATATCGCGGCGTGTTAATACCGAGCTCTCGATAGAAGCCCCCTTGAAAACATCGGAATCATATGTTTGCAGTACCCTTAGATCTGTATCGCGAGCCGAGAGAGGGCTCGATTGGTGTGTCTGAGCGGTGGGTGGTGGTTAAGGATGAAAGTTGGCATTTGTTTTGAGTTGCAGGGGACGGAAAACATGACTTACCTTTGAGAACTCGACAATGTAGTTGTGGACCTGGGCCAAGGAAATCCCTGGAGTCACCAGCAGAGTCAGCAAGAGGGCCTGCAAATGCATAGTTCACAGCAGCGGGCTAGCGGTAGCTCTGTGATTGTAAGTCAAAGGAGTGAAATACAGCTGGGACTCACATAAACATCGATACGGGCAAGACTTGTCCTATTTAATAGAATCAGGCTATGCAGGTAGCAGTAGCAGCAGCTGTTCATGTTAAAGATGTCTCGAATACCCCTTGAAGGTCGCTGGAATTCTAGCAATTCATTACCGTCCCTGTAACCCCCTTGGACTCTGCACTTTGGCGGGAACAAGGCCGCAATACCCCCGACTTGTGGAAATTAGGTCGGGTAACTTGGTACACAATGTGTCTAGTATTCGAGTCGCCGAATTAAAGAGATTGTTGTCCGGTTGCGCGAGAAAAGGGAAAAGGGAAAAAGAAAAAGAAAAAGTGCTGTATCGTGCTGGTCTGTATTCACTCAGTTAGCTAGTTTCACTGTGCATCAAAAAGGCAATCTGTACAACGGCCAAGGAACGCCTCTAGACTTCTATTGCCCCTTGCAGACTGGCGGACCGAAGGCTGCATCTCGGTTTTGGGGACTTCGTCACGAACTCGGACAGCTCGTCACGGGAAAGTACGATGAAGCTCATGACGAAGGTGGCTGCACAAGTGGCAGCCCAAATCTTCCTATTCCTTTGCTTTTCAAGCCCCTACACGCCCGACTCTTTAGCCGCCCATAGATAGAGATGAAGTGGAGACATGTTAAGACAGCACCGCACCTGTCGACCCTACTTCAACTTCACATGCGTAGCATATGCAAGAACTTGCAATGCAATTATCCTTGGCAATTTGCAGGACCGCAGCCCTGTGATACTGTACGTCAAACAACGATGCCATGCTTGTGTTACCCGAGAATACGCAATGTCTTCAGCCTTGTTCCAAATTTTCCATCAACACTGCAAAGGCGGGACGCATTTGAGAGTCTCACATATACAGCATTGTATGAGGCCACTGCGACGCCAGGCCCGGCCTCCCAGGTAGCATGCGATGCATTGTTTGCCCTGGGAAGAAGCCCACCAGACTGCACCACCTATCCTAACCCTAGCTGACCAGAAAGTCATTGAGAGGTCTCGGCTTTTTACCTAACGCCGTAGTCGGCGTGCGGCCAGTGTTTCGCTGCGCTTGTGGCCACGGAGCTTAGGCCAGCTCGGGTTGTTTGATGGAGATTTCCCTGGTGATTCGACTAGCGGTTCGCTTGATAATTGACTAATGGATTGTCTCGACTGTATTCCGATAGACATTGAAGATCCGTGATCTGCAGTATCTAACAAAGAAGGATGAATAGCATCAATGATGTGAACAGCAGTCGCTTGACATCACAGTCACCACAATCAAGTCACATTGGTCGGGATTAAATTTGGTGGTGTGCGGCGTGGTACCCATGTAGGACTAGGCTGCTGTCTGTGTCTGGCTGGGTTCCTACGGCCTCACATGTCAGTCACATCTGCAATTTCACAACGGAGTAATGGGCGCACGCAACTCTTTGTCGGGCATTTGATTCGAAGTCTAAAGAGCACGAGCAAAGAGCAAAAAGGACGATGCAGAAAATTGAAAGGAAAGCAGGAAATTTTGGAGGAAAAAGAATGAAAAGAATGAAGAATAATTGAAAAAATAAAAATAATAAAAATAAAAATAAAAAAATAAAAAATAAAAAATAAGAAGAATAATAGGAATAATAATAATAAACCCCCCCCCCCCCAATGGACGCCGGTAGAGCGACAGCTTTGCCCAAAAATACCGTCCAGCTTTTGACCTAGCCCTAACCCTAATCCCAACAATGAAAACTCAAGAGCAGCTCCTTTGTTTTCCGCTTCCCTGCCCCGCTAACGGATTCTAGCTTCAGCGCGGGCAGGCAGGCTGTCTGGACCGCGACGAAATCCTCCTGTCTACTGTTCACTACAAAAAAAATTGTATGTCAAAGGTGCAAGGAAGGAGCAAGTCAGTGCTTCACTCTATTGACACTGTTAACAGGGCAATAACTCGGTTCGCAAGTGATCTTCGTTTACTTGTGATATGGTTCTTTCTTGCTTATCACAAAGACAACCCTCCTTTCTGTCCTTCACGTAGTCAGTCTCCTTTCCCCTTCCCTCCAGCCTTCGACTTCCTCGTCCTTATAAATCTGTGGCATTTTGCTCTTCTTCTTGCTTCTTCCAGTTCTCCATATTCTCTTGCTTTGATACCCCTCTTCTTTTCATCTTTCTCCTTCCTCCCCTCCCCTTCAAAAGCTAAAATGACCGACTCAAAGGTTTACCGAGCTAGTACCACCGCCCCCGTCAACATTGCCGTTGTCAAGTGAGTTGAAGTGACCCGTTTTTGCTTGGAATGCTACTAGATCGTCCAATGCATATGTTTTCCAAAGTCAAATAACTTGCTATTGTTAACACGTAGCTGCGTCCCTTGCTAGGTACTGGGGCAAGCGCGATCCCAAACTCAACCTCCCTACCAACAGCTCGCTGTCAGTTACTCTGTCGCAAGACGACCTTAGAACGCTGACTACTGCGTCCTGCTCTGCCTCATATCCCGCCGAAGATGTCTTGATTCTCAATGGCGAAAAGTCGGATGTCTCCGGTGCTCGCACCCAGGCTTGTCTACGCGAGCTCAAGGCCCGTCGTGCTTCCCTTGAGGAGAAGGACGCCTCGCTGCCCAAGCTGTCGACCCTCCCCCTGCGCATCGTCTCTGAAAATAACTTCCCCACTGCTGCCGGCCTCGCCTCCTCGGCCGCCGGGTTTGCGGCCCTGGTGCGCGCCATTGCCGATCTCTACGAGCTCCCCGATACCCCCTCCCAGCTTTCGCTAATTGCCCGCCAGGGCTCCGGATCTGCTTGCCGTTCGCTGTTTGGTGGCTACGTTGCCTGGAGAATGGGCGACAAGGAGGACGGCTCCGACTCTATGGCTGACCTTGTTGCTCCAGCTGAGCACTGGCCCGAGATGCGTGCCTTGATCCTGGTTGTTAGTGCTGGCCGAAAGCTGGTCCCTTCAACCTCTGGCATGCAGCAGACCGTTGCTACCTCTGGCATGTTCAAGCAGCGTGTTGCTGAGGTCGTTCCCGCCCACATGGCTGCCATGGAGAAGGCCATTGCCGAGCGCGACTTTGAGAAGTTTGCCGAAGTCACCATGCGTGACTCCAACTCATTCCATGCCACCTGTCTCGACACCTACCCGCCGATCTTCTATCTGAATGACTATTCCAAGGTCGCCATCCGTATTGTGCAGATGATCAACGAAGCTGCTGGAAAGACTGTTGCCGCCTATACCTTTGATGCCGGCGCCAACCCTGTCATCTACTACCAGGAGGTGGACTCTTCTGCTGTTGTCGGTACGCTCTTCTCTGCTCTGCAGACGGCAACTGGCTGGAAAGAGCCCAGTGTTTATGCCTCCATGAACCCCATTGTCGCTCTAGGCGATCTCGCCCCCACTTTGGCCGAGGGTGTCCAGCGTGTCATTATGACTGGCGTTGGCCAGGGTCCACAGAAGACGGATCAGTTCCTTGTCGGCGAGACTGGCGATATTCTGAAGGCCTAGGTTTACGCTTCGGCTGTCTGCATGCTATGCTGTATCGTGTCGTGCTCGGCTCGTGATGAACATATTTTATACTTTTAGAATGTAATGAGATTAGTAGCACTCACGTCATAGCTTGTCTTGACGAGGTATTGGACAATTCCGCTTGGTATTTTGTACCATTTTATTGCAAATGAACGTGAATCTATCTGTCTGTAATTATGTTTGATTATGCATAAGCCTGTCTATAGGTTGCATTTTAGCAAAATGCTGTTTCCATTTTATAATGGCTCAATCTACGTTCGTTTATGCGACCCCATTATAGGAGAGCACCAGAAGACTGAACGTCATCGAGCAACCAACTAACCAACGCTACTGGCAACCGTTTTCTCTATGCCTCTTGAGAAGCAACTGCCTATTCAATCGCGACAAAATTTTCACTTCAAAGACAAGCCACGTAACTCATTTTCTAATCTCGTCCATCTTATTGATACGAAATCCTCTGCAGCCTTTGTTTCTATTTGCCTCATTCCGATAACAAAGCCATTGAGCTTCCACACTAACCCGTCCGCCTAAGAATCGTTGAAACATCGCTCATATCTACTAGAATGGCGCGTCTAGCCGCAGCCCCCGCGGCAGATCCTGTTGCGCTTCAACGCCGCAAGAAAAGCATGCGTTCTAGCGAAGACGGACGCCTCGACAAGAATCTCAGTCCCTGCAACGATCATGACAAGAAGTTCATTAACAACGAGTGCGTGGCTCAAAAGCCCTTTGAAAGCGATGTGAGGGTTGAAGTCGAAGAAATCGACCGGTCCGGCGTGCTCCAGCGCAAATGGATCCAAGAGTCAGATGAATCAATGGCATTGGTGAGCTTGTCTTGAGTTTGTTCTTTTTCGTATTATTCCCCTGTTCTAACAAGCTCTCAAGGTTTATGCTATTGATGGTAGCAACCGGCTCCAGGGTTTCAATCTCTCTCAGATGAAGCGGGCGCTTTCGGACTCGTTTTTGCCTGTGGGCTTCCCGCATTCTGTTACATCAGACTACTTGGCCTATCAAACCTATGATTCTCTGCAGGCTTTCTTCTCAACGATAAGCTCGTTGTTATCTAGTCGAGCGCTGCTTGAGGGTCTTGGGGTTGGTAACGCTGACTCATCTGCAACTTACGCTCTCATTCTGACTATTTTTCGCGACGCAATCTCGCGCCTGGCAACCATCGCCTTTGCTCACAGAGCCGGCCTGGCTATTGAACCCGAGTGCAAGCGCTTCCGCTTTTTAGCTGATCTCTTCAATGATACGGCTTTCTTTCTGGACTTGCTCTCGCCTGCCCTCCCATCTCTCATCAAAATCCTTGTCCTATGCACGTCGTCGGCTTTGCGTGCAATGTGCGGAGTAGCTGCCGGGTCCAGCAAGGCCGCGCTTTCATCGCATTTTGCCAAACAGGACAACATGGCCGAGCTGAATGCCAAGGAGGCAAGCCAAGAAACTGCTGTTGGCCTGATTGGATTGCTCATCGGCACTCTGATCGTACAGGTTTTCCAAGACCGGCACACAGTCTTTTGGCTGATGATCTTACTGGTCTTTGCTCATTTGTACATGAACTACTGCGCCGTTCGGTCTGTCAATTTGACCGTTCTCAATCGTCAGCGCATGACGCTATTGTACCAGTCATTTCTTCGTTCTGGTCGCTTGCTGACGCCCGCTGCCATCGGCGATATGGAGAGTATCTTGCTATGGACGCCCATTGTACATAATAGGTACAACAAGCCAGTTGCCCGTGTCTCGTTTGCTAGATGCTACAAAGACCTTGTTTCTAGCAGGGGCCATGAGGTCATGACTCGTGGGCAAAAGTTCATAATCTGGATTCACGAAGGCGAAGGCAACGACCTGTACGAAATTAGAATCATGCTTAAGGATGAAGCTGGGCATGTTGATGCTCTCAAGGCCTGGACGCTTGCGATGGACAAGGCATGGCTGTTGGACAGACAATGCGTGCCTAATGACTTGCTCTACTCAGCAACACGGCTAGCAAACTACTTTGAGCCTCACACTAAAACCCAGAAAGAGTCCGAAGTTGCTGCTAGTCAAAACCGCCTTGGCTCTGGCTGCAGCGATCAGTTCATATCGGAGCTGCGGGATATGGGATGGAATATCGATGCTGCAGCATTTGAAACGGGCACTCCCGTGCGCCTAAGGGTGACCGCCACTGACAAGAAAACCAGTTGATGCTTAGAATATAGAGCAGAAATAGGACAGACAGACTGAGTGAGGCAGCAGACGAGGTCACCGAAATTTGAGCAATAATGTACAAATATTATGAGTTGTTAGCGTCTGTGATAAACATGCAACGCATCCAGGCATGTGACGTACTTTTCCGGACGGACGGTCGACATGGGAACTTGGATATATATAATGTAGCATCTGGCTTATCAAAACCAAGCCCTATCACCTTCTCCAGATACTTTGGCAGCCGTCTGACAGATTCTTGAGTTATAACCTACATTGCCAAATATTATACAGCGCCATTCTCCCGCCGGCGCTGACCTCTACGTATTAATGTTTTTCTCGTCAACTCAAACACACCCTCAATACAATATACGCCCACCTTGCCTCCGTTCCCTTTGGAAGTGACTTGGGCGCCCCAATAGTTGATGATGGATTGCTGCTTTAATGGGACATGACCCATGTTTCGACACCTTGGAGGCCCATGTGCTGGGGTAGCCAGTCTCGTCATTAGCCGGCATTGGAGCCCGTGACTGCATATCAACCTTTAATACGACAAGGGAGCAATTCCGGCCCTTTCATGATATTGCTTTTTGCCATGACCCCTTTATATGTAGCTTGAAAGGCTTAAAAAGGTCGGTTTTGGATACATGGGTTACTGGGCACCAGATCAGATGCTTGATTTCTCGTCTTTATGATTTTTTTGAGCGGCCCAAAGTACTCGGCATCGGTGGGATGGGGTAGACGGGATGAATGAGACGGCATACAGATCGTGGCAGTATGATTATCTTGGCAATATCTCTCAAGGTTGACCGAGTGGTGGCAAGGGCTTGCAGTGCAAGAATGGCTCTCACTTTGGTATTGGATTGTAGCGTGTTAGGGAGTGAAGATATAGTTGATGAAGTGAAAGGTTTAGCGGAGGCGGGAAAGGTGCCTTACATGCTTGGGTGCATCGCATGTTTATCATGTACACTAATGAAAAAGGAATGCTTTATTTTTTTTCAACCCCAGGTACAGGCTAATAATAATCCTGATCTCCAATATCTATCCCCCCGTTCCTATAAACGCCAGAAAAACAAGCAGGCCCAAATATAATACAGTATGCTACACAGTATGGCTTCTTCAAGATAGTCCTGCGCAGCGCAAGATTCGCATCTTCACCCCCTCCCACGAATTGAGCTTTGGTCGCACGTCGAGATAGAAGCTCAGCTGGCCATCCGGCTTGGGCCGGCCAGGATAGAAGTCGATGACATACTCAATGGTCTGCCCGCACCGGTCTACCACCCAGTCGTGTCTATCGAAGGGAGCCTGATATCCCAAAAGCGTATTCCACCTAGCCTTTGGCGTTAACTTTGTGCTCAAGCCGGAGAACGAATGGAGGCGGGGCACGTCACACGCCGTTCCAGCGAGGTACGGCTTCTCCCATTCCTTGATCTCCTGCCATGCGCGCTCGTTGACAGCATTGTGGATAGGCACTACGGTCCTCATGTCAGCCGCACGCGCATCGTGGCCCTTGCGCTTCATAGCATCGAAAAACATCTTTTCTGATGGGTAGATCCAATTACCCGAAACAGGATCCGCACCACTCTCAATTTCATGATTCGACGGCTGGGCCACATTGTCAGTGAGCGGTGCTGAAGCGCGTGGAATTGTCGAGACTTCTCGGTCAAGGCCAAGGCCAAAATGAGACTGTGTCGATTTACTTGTCTGGCGGGCTGTAGTATCGCGTGAAGTTGTTGATGGGCTGGATACAAAGGGCACATAGGACCAGAGCGTTGAAGACCAGGAGTGTGGAGCGGCCGAGGTAGTAGCGGCGGGTGTAGTTGGCATCAGGTGTGGACTTTCACTAGCAGCTTTAGCAGCGGTGTTGGCAGCGCGGGCCTGTTTCAGCCATGCCTCGCGGGCATTGTGGTCTACAGGGCATGCGTCGGCAGAGCCAGAAACTGGCGACGTTTCGACGGTAGAGACGGGTTTCGGATCCATAACTTTATGATCGACCGGGCATGTGGCAGATGTGCCTTTGGTAGCAGCCATAGCCTTGTGGTCCACAGGACAGACCTCGGAAGTGCCCGCCATCAGGCCTCGTAGATCTGCGTATGCTTGGGCTTGAAAGTAGACGTATCGAATACTTGAAAAAAGAAAACACGCGATTTCGTCAGGTGCAGAGAGGCTGCGGTGTTTCCTGGGTGTTTATAATAAGGCTTTCGAGACAAAGTAGTTGGAGAAAAAAAAAAAAAAAAACCGCACGCCTTAGTGTCTAACCAACCATATTATGCTATTATAAGCGGTGACACAGTGAGATAAACAGTGCTTATTGCGGTTTGTACACAGGTATACAGACAGCACACTGTTTTGGCACTGTGCTGTGATTGACGTCACCGGCATGATATACTGCATGTGTCCGCTAACCTCTTCAATTAACTATTACCATATATCTCCGATATCCCACTAGCTTTATTTTAAAGAGCTGGCCCCTCCCACATCTCGCGACGCAATCGCACCATCCAAGCTTGTTTGTGCGGGAAAGTTACTTGTCTCTCCTGGTGGAACAAGTTCTGCTGCAACAGATTGAGGAACCTAGTAGACCAATGTTAGCACCAAAGATCGTCTATGGCATTCGCAGAGCGAAAGAACTTACCTTGTGTTATCTACACGTGGCTCCAAGCAAACACTCATAGTCCGGCTATCATCCAGCAGACACCAATGTGCCAAACTACTTAACCAGTATGGCACACGTCCTCTCGCCCAGTCCTCGCCTACAAACACATGCAATCCACGGTCAAAGTCAGCCGCAGCTTCTCCGCCAACATGCTGGCCCAGGATGTCTTCCTTGACCCAGTAGATCTGAAAGAAACCAAAAGGGACTCCGTCCCACATGCCAATTACAGGGAAGCTGTGCGGACTAGTGAGAGCTGACGGTAGAAAGTCATCAGTGTATTCGCCCCAAAACTCTTTAACGCGTGGTTTAGCCATCCACATTTTGATCAGCTCGGTATCCGAGATGGCGGAGAGATGGGTGTTACAATCCGGTCCTGGCCCCTTCGGCCCGGCATATACCACAGGCTCTAGAGATACAGAGGGAACGCGGAAGGCCAGGTACTGATTTACGCTGTGAATAAACCGGGTGTAGAATATCTCGCCCATCTGCGGGGGCTTCGGCCGAGCTGGGTGACGAATTCCGTTGCTCATTACATACATCAGTGGCGGGGGCGTATAGTAAGATGGCAAGTGTGCATGGGGGGGGTGTGAGGTAGTCGTTTTCAGCACAGGTTCGAGGCTGTAGAGGAACTTTTGCGGAGAAATCTGCCAAAATGCCCTGCGTGCCACAAACAGCGTGTCCCATCCAGTGTTTTCCGCAGTGCCCACCAGCGTGTTCGTGGCCATGACCAAGCCCATGCGCTCCAGCTCTACGACCAGGCGATGGTCACGGAATACGCCATCGCGCTGGATGCTAACTCGCCACTCGCCAAGGGGCTTTCCGCCAAGAGGTGTAGTCTTTGCTGCAGCTGGCCAAGTCGTTTTGCTCGGTTGTGGCTGGTGAAAATACCAGTACAAGGTGATCCAGAGCATCATGGCCACCTGTCTAGCAAGCGGGGCAGTACTAGTTGGCGACAGGATGGAGGAGATGTGTAAATAATCGTCCTGGAGCGTGGGTTTCTGGAATGCGCGAGGCGTTGCGAGCCTAGCGGTCGGCTGCTTCCCATTGCCTGGCAGACCTGGTGGTGACAGCGGGCCGGCCGCTGGCTCAACAGGAAGCTCATTGTGAGTGATGATATCCACAGCCCATTCAAAGGAGAAAGCACTGGAATCGTCAGCTGCTTGGTACTTGAAGAGCAAGCCGGACGACGAAGTTGGAGTGAGCGCAAAAGTCTGGCCGTCTGGCAGACGAAGGGGCTCTCTAGCCATAATGAATACAGAAAGCAGAAGAAAAACAGATGAAGGCAGTTGGTGATACCACGTCCTTAGGGCCTTGACGAAATCTTGATATCCCTGTTAAGCAACACCCTTTGTGTGTCTTTTTTGAAGGCACCAAACCAAGCCTTTTATATCAAAATCCTGCTTCAGCCTTCCCGAAGTAAAATACAATTCACACCATCGATCGATCGCATTTTTTCCCCCATTGAAAGCTATAGTTTCCACCTTATGGGGGGAAAAAAAATGCTTGAACAAGGCCACGGCCTCTAGTTGCTGCCAGCCACTCACCAAAGCATCAGCTCACCACCCACCTAGCCAGGAACATATAGATAACACGCACGCATTGAGCTTCCAGTGGAGTTAGGTTAATGCGCTTTTTGCTGTGGGGGTCAAATGAAGAGCTCTGGGTTACAAAGCAAGCAGTTCGGCCATAGCGCGTTTTGATGGGCCAGGGCGAAGGTCAAAGCCAGGCGAGCTCGAAGATGGTGTGCTAAGACGTGAGGTCAGGGAATGGAAAATTCCAAGGCAAGTCTGGTGATTTGACACATTGTGGCCTTAGGGCGCATTTGGCTCGGTCTGATGAGATATACGTGATGCGTAGTTGGTGGGAAAAGGAAACAACGAGACCAGTGCTAGTTCCACGCCAAGGGCGACGGTCATGGTCAGCATGTGGGATGTCTGTTAGGGTCTTTTGCGACCACAGAAAGGGTTAGTGCTCCAACACAGCACTCCAACATCATCAAGCCCTTGACCTCAGTGGAACCGCCGGTCCGAATACTCTTCGTGTTGTACCGAGACATCGGATATATTGAGGTGCTGCATGAGATCATATTCTACAGAAATGTTTCAAGGGTCAAACAGAAAGACAAGAATACACAAGCAAAACCTCATCTTCCTTTAGTATACAGACACAGTCTGTGTATCTTCCAGGCCCGCAACTACCCCTCAGCCACCGCCCTCTAACATCGCATCATAATATCATGCCAGCACTATGCTAGTAACTACGACAGCTTGCCGCAGGTTAGCCACGGCCGCCATTGTAGTCGGCACCGCCAGCCTTGCGCAGACGTGCCACAATGTCCTTTTCATTCAAGTCTGAGCGCGTATCGGCATCAACCTGAATGCTATGATGCGACAAAACCTTCTTGACCTCGCCGCTCTCAATGCTGACACGTGCCTTGCGCATGATCTTGGTGTTCTGGCCAATCCAGATAATCAGGGCAAACTTGACGCGCGTGCTCTCCGAGTCATTGGCATACTCCTGCCGCACGTAGGCATACTGCACCTGGTCATCCTGCAGTTCGCCGACGAGTTCAGCCAAGCCACCGCTTCCGGTCTTAATCAAGCCCAGCTTCTTTGTGTCAGGCAAATCGCCGACCAAGAGCCAGTTGATTGAGTCCTTGTCAGAGCGCACGGCGTCGTAGGCCGTGGAGATTTCGGGAGAGTTCATTGTATCGAGGGGGAGGGGTTGTTCTGGCTCACCGGGCGGGGAGTCGCAGGAGACAGACAGGGAGGGATCGAGGGATACGGCAGGCCAGGAGATTGGCTTTAAAAGATCAGTGAATTTTTGCGTATCTTGTCCAGAGCAGAGTTCAGGGTGTTGAGCAGCAAGAGGAGAGCCGGGTAGCCAAACTAAGGACAAGGCTAGAAGTTGCACAGAACCAACAAAGAAAATAAAGAGAGAAAAAAAAAAGGGCAGGAACAATGCAGCAAGGGCTGGAAAAAGAGGGAAAAAAAAAAAAGAGCGATTATCGTGAAAAGTAAAGCTGAAAGGGACTTCAGCCAAAAGATGACAACAGCCTCTGATCTTCCATCCAAAGCTATAGGCCAGGGGAAGCCGCAGAGGCCGGTCCGGGGGGGGGGGGGGAGGGCCACACACCCGTT
>JAXHKN010000486.1:0-19374 GCA_038407165.1 Ceratocystis variospora | reverse complement strand
TCTAAGCAAACCTGCAACCGCTGACCGCCCAGAGGCTACTGGAAGATGACATCAACCAGCAGTTTCTGTCCGGAACACGCCGTCGTATTGCTGCGAAATAACAGTAGGTAGACGTAAAATAGCACAACAACAACAACAACATGACCTACTGCCGGACAGCCATGCATACGAAAGGACAACACCGCTTTACTCCGCCGGGGCCTACTCCCCGTGCCAAAAGCCCGTGGACTTTTAGACTGATTTTTTATCACACGATTGCCATCTACCAAAAACACTAGGTAACCAACCCTGAAACCCGGCAGGTACGTCCTTGGGCTGCGCCAGATGGAGAGCCTCTTGGCTATATTGCCAGACCTTCAAAAGTCATAGGAGATGTTCAACATCTACGCGCTCTTGTCACTGCTGACCGCCCGGGAGGTGCTCCCGTCCGGAACATGCCGTCGTATGGCGGTGAAATAACAGTAAGCAGACATTAAATAGCACAAACAAAGAAACGCAAACGCAAACGCAAAAGCCGCCACTCCAAGAACTTTGCTTAGGAGCATACATGCTTCTCTCGCCCAAAACCTGTGGTCAGTCTTGCGGAGGGTTGATGCTGTCCGGTAACCAATCCAGCGTTGTTTGCTCTTAGTGGTTCTATAACACGTTAAATATATTCAAATCAAGTCGAAAGAGAAAAGGCTTCACGCTCAAGTTCCAAGCTCAAAATCCACCCCGTGAACCCCACGCAAAACAACGACAAGAAGGAGATGGTCTTCATCACGGAAGTTACGACAGACAGGGAAGACTGTCAGCAGCAAACCCGCCGAGTCCCACATTAAGAAAGTAAACTCGGGAGAGGCTGTCCACCAACCAAAAGAAAACGTGGCGGCAGTTATGAAGCTAAATTAAATCAGAGAGGCATGTGAACCAAATCCATGTGAATTCGAAAAGAAATGCAGACATTCCCAGACTGTCGGCTTAGCGGCTAAGAAAAGCGAGGGCTGGTGTGTGAGTCAGATAGAAAAGCATAATGGCAGCCATGCTAGACCCATTGGGTAGCAGCTAGAAACTGAGAAGTACAAAGATTTCACGCTCCGAGTCGCTCTCGAGCTGCTGGGGGGCCAGCAGCTGCCTAGAACATAACCTTCGGCAAAAGCGCTAACCTTGCCACTGTCAAGAAGCATCTCAGCTCGTCCACCCCGCATGCATCATTATCTACAGATTACTTTGCCACTCCGAAGGGGATCCAGAGTATAGATGGAGAGGCTTCCAACGCAGAGCATCGCACAAAAGACTAGAAACAAGGTGGGGGCTTAGTAAAATGGATGCAGCCCACTTTGTCCTTGCCTAGGGGCGAGAAGGTGTAGCTCTGGATTGATTGTTGGTTAATGGGGGAAAGAGGCCAGACAGAGCGGATGATCTCACCAAGAGGCCAACCGAAAACACCGAAAATGCCCCCTAAAACTAGGCTTGAGCTGTGGTGAAATGGTAAGTGCCGCCAGCACAGCGCCATGATGAGAGATACTTCTCTGTTCCTACAAGGTTCATACGATGGAGCGCTGGCGGCTACCAGTCTTTCTAGAGTAATCCCCAGGGGTAGAGAATAGAAGCCTCAGACTTGACTAATTGTGAGAAAACATAGTAATGACAACACAATAAGAAAAGGACCTGGTTTCCAGCATTTGACAATGATCCAAGCTGTCCTAGCGAGAGTGAGGGAGGTGAGTTTAACACCAACGTAGCGCGATGCGTTACACGAATGGGCTGGGTTTGTTGCTGTCTGGTAATACTCCTCTGTACAACCAGGATACGAAGTTTTTTCCTTATATCTCTTTATATTACACCTACTTCAATACCACATTCTAGTCTTGCATCTAGAAACGGCCTCTTGCTACATGTTCTGCGTGACTCGATATGGCATATAGCAGAGGGTAAGCAGCCCTAGCATTCAACGAGAGCGGGCCGGATAAACATGCCTGTGGCCTGTTCTTGACTTAGCTGTTTGTCATACTTGCTCTTTGAGTCTTCTTTGCAACAGCCCACAACTTGAGTGCAACGCCTGGGATAAGAGCATCCGCTGACATTTCTTTGCAGGCGGTCGAAGACTTACATAACAATGTGTGGGATACTCTGCGCGCTGGACCCCGCTGGCCTGGGCTTCTTTGAGATAGCGGATGAGCTTGTGTTCATAACTTTGAGCTACTATCGTACGACAGTCGGAGGAAACTAGATAGGTAGCCCTGAAACTCATGGGATCTCCAGAGACTTGAGGGAACAGCTGTAGTGGTGGGTTGATATATATCCCCAAGCTCAACACCGCTTGTTCCCTCAATCAAAGTATCTCCTTTGTGTTTCTCTAATATTTTACATTGGCTATTTCTTAAGCGCAGAGATTAAATGCATGCTAAGACCAAGGTGGGCTGCTAGTTTCGGTGTCGTCAGCCAGTAAACATGACAACTAAGGCCTTAGTGCCAGTTTGGTGCCCGGCAGTTAGTTTTGCGCTACCTTACTAACAGGACCATGCAGCATCATGTGAGTCTCTTCTCATAGGCATAGATTACACTACAGACCGAATGGCACATTGCGGGTAATAGCAGACCATAATACATTTTGGCAGCTAGAAAGTCGGCAAACGAGCACCAGAATCTGTCTAGAGGTACCACCACTGCAGGGGAAAGTCGAGGAACAGTAATGTACCATGTATCAGAGCCTATAGGGACTGCAATACCAAGGCTCAACCAGACTTGGAACATCTTATAGACCCATAGAAACTTTGCATCCGCAGTTCTCGGTCTAAACTCGCCTACCTCGAGATTGGATTATCCTGGTTGCCCCTACGGAGTGCCCAATGGACAACCAGCCGCTGTCATCACAGCTTTTGGTCAAGGCCATTGATGTTTTGTGTAACTGTATTAATTGACAGTGCCATGTGTTGAGCTGTGCTTGCCAGCTGGCATCCCACGCCGGCCTAGCTACCAAAGTCCGAGCTTGCCGAGGTAGCCGCGAAGGAGCTGGAAAAAGATAGGCCCAGCCTTATCAGGGGCCTTGAATCAGGTGTTTATATTGCCTATGGGATTTTCCATCATGGGGTTTCCCTGTCCATTGCTTGAGAACGGAGGAGGGCCGTTATAAGAGAAGGAAAGCTGTTGGGCCTCGGCTTCTTCCCCTCTGATGAGGGGCCTTCTCAACTAACCTTCTTCCAGATGCCCTCAGGGACTTTGCTAATCACTTGCGCGTCTCCAATTTCAGCGATAAAGAACAGTTGGCTCCAGACAGCTTACTGAGTAGGACTTTTGTTCTGGGCCCTAGCCGCCGGGGGCTCTGCCTGCTGGTAAGCTTGGTAGTATTGGCTGTGTGATAGCCTCCTCTTCGTTTGCGGTAATTATGTCGCCAAACCCTTTTATCCGTTCTCTTTGTCTGTTCTCTTGCGCTTACGGCCCTGGATCAGCTTGTAAAAGAAAGAAAAGGAGATGTTCCTACTGTTCGCGCCCCAATAACCGAGCTCAGTTGCGCGTCTGTGGTAGGGGGGAGTTGCTTGTTGCTCTTATACGACGAATAATACCAGCGCTGCCAATCTCATCTCCTGCTGAGCAGCAAGCTCCATGCTATCAGTATATGTAGTAGAGTCCAGTCTGCGGCCTATGTCAGAAGATGTGTATCGATTTTGCTTGGGTCGCTTATATGCAACTTTTGGGGGAAACAAGCGATGTCAAGAACAGGAAATCTTGCGGGGCGTCTATCTGGCAAGAAAGAAAGAAAAGAAAGAGGGAGGGAGAGAGAAGTGGACTTTGGGCGACTTGTCTTGAACTTGGAATAAGGGTTTATCGAGGAAAACCCCCCGGCCATCGCCATTATTGCTTCTGTGTACCTATCCCCCCCCCCCTGCAATCTCTTGACAAGCATGGAATATCACTATTCCATCTATCTACTCCGCTCGTTGGCCATTTTCTTTGGATCCCAGCACAAGAAGTCCCAGACAGAGGTACACTATACCTAGCATACATATGCACACCCCCCTTCAGACCTCCCTCTCCGGTTCCGCAGTGATGTCACGCTATGCCAAGGCCACAAACAAAAACATGGCTTGTAATATTATCCGGAGTACACTACTGTCCATGCGAGTTGCAAGGTGGCAGGACTTTCTCAAGCCAATGTTCCATGTTCCATTGAAGGTGGCCGTCGAAAGTCGGATAACTCGAGCTGAAGCCTGGATCTCAATAGAGCCAGTTTTGGCTTTAACTAATGGTTGTTGCGCTCAAGTGTACAGCAGAGATGAGAAAGGTAGTGGCTACCAATTGTTGACTTCAGCATAAAACTCCGAGACACCCGATCAGGCCAAGCCAATGGCCGCCCAGCAAAACTAATCATACAGAGGGAGATGGTGAGGAGGTCCGAAGACAGCCCGATGCGACAGTACACAAGGAAAGTGTAAAAGTAGGTGTAGAACAACCGATCACGGCCTGTGACCTGCATGTGGCAGTCCATATCACACCCCTTTATATCCACCATCTGTCTGCACATGCACGTACGCATGCATGTGTTGCAAAACGAGTGGCCAAAACCCCAGACAGAGCAGAGGCCGAGAATGGAAAACGAGCAAGACTGTCCCGTGCATCCTATACAGCCAGTGGCCGACAGTCCCTTCCCCAGCTTTCTACCAGCACCTAACAAGCCATGTATGTAGCAAAGAGTATTAAATCTTTTACCCTCGCCTAATCTGCCTGCATTGCATGTTCCTCTGTCCCGTCTCCCTTCCCTCGGCACTCTGTCCTGTGGTCTCGTGGCTGCCTTCCTGATTCCATGTGTTTTCGTTGGCTCTGGACTTTTGTGATGGTGTCAATGTTGCGTTTTAATCCAGCACACTAGGCCCAAATGCTCATCTTGCTTCCTCCAAATGCAATGCATTGCTGATTTGTTTTCTGGGCTAGAGACCGAGCCAGTAAGCCCTCAGGCTAAGGGGCGTGAAACTGGTGTGGAGGTGGGTTTAGCACCAAGTCACCACCACTTGAACGCCCCTAAAACATGTTCATTGTGAATCACTTTAGCCGAGTCATAAACTTCTTGTTTGGCCCTGTTATTTCCAGGAGTGCAAAGGAATCACAAGAACCTTAGCATGGGAATAGGGAGGATTGCGACAGGATGAGGCCTAGAACTTGATAGGATGCTGTGTATGTATAAAGTGCCCCTTGAGAGGTCAGCAGGACGCCAGCTGCTGTCACTTGACTTGCGTGTTGTAATGATCCGCATGACGCTATCTGTGCACACCATGAATGTTCTTCAACCCAAGGGCTCTGCCAAGAACTAAGTAAGAAATGTACAAGACGCCTAGATATATTGTCTTTGATAGTACAGTAATATTCACAAGTGCTTTCTAGCCACGGCAGAAGCTTTGTGGGAATGTATATCTGGCTTAATGGCAGCCTAATTCTGTATGTGCTCATCAGGGCCTGTGTGGAGCGGCTTCTTCAAAGAGTAGCAGTCCCAAAGCTTATACTGCAGCTTTGAAACCTGCATTCTTCGAGTTCCCTCCGCCGACAGCAGCCCCATCTAGACCCATCCTGTACTCGGGCTCCAGTAGTCTTAGATTCACCCCTTCTTATCTACAGAAAAGTCGGGCAAATGCTGAAAAGTTTGGGCCTAGGCAAAACTTGAGGCTTGGAGCTTGGAGCTCAACGCTTCGGGCTTGGAACGAAAGGCACGGCACACTCATATCTAGGCTGGCCGAAAGCCAACTGACCCGTCCGCTAGCCGGTCTACCAAATGCAAATATCACGCTGTCTCCTTGTATCAGGACAGGAATTTCTATCTTCTATCGAGAAATAAGACAAAAGAAGGGGAAGCGCATCCCTAATATGGCGCGAGCGAGGGGGCGGGAGGCAAGAAGAGGTTAGATGCTAGATGGAGGGAGCAGGAGAGAGCAGGAGACGTATACTGTCTTGCTCTACCCCAATAGGGGTAACTCTGCTTTTTTTTCTAGGACTTCCATAGACCGACTACACTTGTGACGCTAACCTGCTGCATTATGCAAGCCTTGCCACTTCCGCCGTCGGTACCGAGGCTGGGGGCTCGACTGGGTCTAGGCTAGGTCTGGGGGCTGCTGTCAAGTGACGGGCCGTCATCAGGTATGCGAGCAGTGATGGACAAGGGCTGTGCTTAGCACTACTACGCTATGTTACCGCAGTCAAGTAGGGAATAAATCAAAGTATGGCAGGCCATTACGGGGCTATTAACATTGGAATTGGAGTCCAGCTTTAGCCCAACTACTACTGAACAGCTTGCCGTTATAGGTTAGCGGTGCTAAATTGCGTGCAATGTGGCAGCAAGCAGGCAAAACAAAGAAGCTAGATAGCTACCACTGAGGTAGTAGCATTGATATACCTGAACCTACCAAAGGGCCTTTACCTTACAGGCTAGACCGCTAGACCCAGTAGAATGGGTTCTGGGAAGGGGTAGTAGTGCTAATTGGCTAGTGGTGAGCCTAGCAGTGACTATATTATTTTAGCTTGACTAGGTGAATGGGAAACTCCATTTACCAGGAAGAGCAGTAAGAAAGGACCAAGCTAAAGGAAATGATTACGCCCGGCTTGGGGCCTACGAGTAAGTTATCAACGCCCAGTTCCCGTCTTTAATTGGCAGGGGGGCAAGTGCCAGAGGGGGCTACGCTTGGAAGCCAACAATGAGAGAAACGAACAAACCAAGATAACAATAACAATAAAGGTAGAAGCAGAAGCAGAAGCAGAAGCAGGGAGCTAGGAGCAAGGAGTATTATAGAATAGAGACTACCAGCTCACAGCGAGAGTGGGTAACAGACAAGGTAAACGAGGTGTGTCAAGAGAAGCTGATCACTTGGAGAAGGTGTCGAGTGACACATTATATATCTGTAAGTAGAGAAGAGTGTAGCTGGGGCTGGGTTCCACCCGCACAAGACATTGCAAGCTGCGAGAGAGATGCTGCATATTTCTACCTAATCCACTTGGCTTGGCGTGTAAGGCAAGATCTAGAAGAGGTCAAGAAGATGCTTTCACTTAGACTGTGTACAGTTCAGTACTGAGTCTAGCCAAGTCTCAAGGCTAGCACATTGATCACACCGAGAACTGCAAACTTCGCGAGGACTCTGTCGTCGTCCAACCTTGTGAGCCCAAGCCCTGCCACGCACTTAATCATTACGCTAACTAAAAAGCTTGAAGAATATTTGTTGCTGGCGCTAATACAACAATAGTTCCATACTGGGAATACAAGGCCCGTCTTAGGGCTGGCTGGCTGGACGGTAGCACCACCAGTAGCTTCAACAGCGAAAGGCCGACACTTTTGCAGCCGAGAAAGGAAGCAAGTGGAAAAAGAACCATCTGGAATGGAGAGTGTAAGGTATTCCATGCTCATATGCAGGCCGCTCATTTTGTGTAGTGATTACCTGGTTTTGGTCAGCGGGGCAAGACCAGGCCAGGCCAGGTCAGGCCGGTCTTGCTTAGCTAGGGGACAGGTCTCAACTATCTAGACATGCCCGACACACACGAGACAAAGACAGCTTTATGAGCCACACAGGGAAGCTTGTTCAGGCCATCTGCTGCGCTGCATATATCACTGAAAGTGGTATGTCTTTTACCTATTCATTTGTAATGGCAACGGAAGAAACAAACCCTGGACTCTTAAGGCAGGCCGCTTTTAGCAACGGAAGCACAAGCATGCAAGTGTAGCTCCTAAAGGGCTGAATGGGGGTCCAGCAACCCTGGGGCTTTGTTCTTTGTATCAGGTCTCGCAGTGAGGGTCCGAGGCACAACTCAACATATACAGTGCGTATTCAGCCCATCGTGTACCTAATGGCTGCATACATGAAAACTTGGGTGGTTTGTTCGTTGTTTTGGGATATAAGCCAGGGATACGATTTGGCCTGGTGATCTTTAAGCACACACAAAACGCGGACGGACACATCATTCGCAGCTACGGCCGATAACGACGCACCTCGCAAAAGGGCGAGGGAGCATCTTCCTAGCGGGCACTCGCCCTACTCTTCTGATTGCCGTACTGTGCGATTTCGAGCACTTTTAGTGCAAATCTGCCGCCGCCAGCACGGGGCCAATGCAGTCCGGGCTGGTACTCAGTCCAAACGGGAGCTCGGCTCACTCAATCTCTCTTTGCTCAATGTACTATAATGTAGCATCAAGACAGATAGGCTTACCGGAATATAAGGACACGAGACCATGAGTACAAGAGAGGACAGGAAAATAGACAAGCCAAGCCAAGCCAAGCCCAGCCAAGCCAAGCCCAGGCCAGGCGAAAAGATTTGCAGAGATAAAATAAAGCAAAAATAAACAAAAGGTAGACATAAAAAGCATACTCCCAAAAAGGGCGACAAATAAAAAATGACGAAGCCATAAAAGGCCGGTTGCCCAAGGCCGAGTCCACCAAGGTGCCGGCCGAGCCCTACAAGTGACATTGTAGCCAATATGGAGACGCGACAGGGTACGGATGGCGTGGCTTTGGCTCGTGGTTGATATATGTATGTGTGTACACGCACATAGACGCCGCACATGGGACGCACAAACACCCATGGGACAGACACACACATGCACAAGGTGTAGAGAAGAGGCGGTTTGCTTGCTGCCTTGCCCCTTCTGGGCTAGTTGTGCCCAGTCGTGTCTTCCCCCGAGCCTACCTACCCAACGCACGGGCTGCTTCGCGCCCACGCCGCCGGCCTTGCTAACGGCTGCCCTTATCCATACAAGAGATACACGGAGCTGGAATCGAGGCTCTGGCTGGGGCAAGGCCACGCATGAGACGCCCACTGGCCAGTGGATTGGTTATTCTCTTTTTTTCTATCAAAAAAATGAACAGGGCCGTGGCCGCGGGTTAGCCACTGGGTGGCGCGTGTGCCTCCGGGCAAGGAGAGAGCAACGTTACTGATTACTTGACAGGCTGGACTGGGCTCTTGTCTTGCCGGGCTAGCTGGCGGGCTAGACCTTGTTTCCCTCTTTCCAGTCCTGGATCCGAGAGCGAGAAAGAAAAGACAAAGGGAGTAAAGAGAAGCCGGGCAAGTGGAGGCGGGGAGAGGGCGGAGAGCAGGGACAGAGAAAGGGGTGGAGGTGCTTAAGGCAGACTGGGGCATGGGGCATGGGGCATGGGGCATGGGGCATAACAAGGACCGTTGGGGAGTGATGTGATAGAGTTGACACAACCATATACGGCAGGCAGAGTCTTATTGTCTTATTCTTCTGTTTTACTCTCAGATATCACGTCTTCACCGCCTGTTAAGACCGGTGAGATGATGGGTGGAAGGGGAGCAGAGCAGGAGGGAGGTAGGCCGGCAGGCAAGACAGAGAAAATGAACGGCAGAAGGAGAAGGAGGAAGAGAAAGAGAGAGAGGGAGAGAGAGAGAGAGAGAGCAACAGGAAAAGGGGAAAGAAGAAAAAGAAAAGAAGAAAAGAAGAAAGAAAAAAAAAAAACAAGGAAAGGATCCCGCTAGAGCATCGAGAACACCCCGCCTAGCGACACGAGAGTTTCGCGTACACATGCCGCGCCACCGTATGTATGCACACACATACATGCAGTCTCGTTCTAATAGGCACGCATATACTCATGGTGCGATATATCCACTACTACTGGCTAGTCTACTATCCCTGTGTCTGCGTCTGCACCTCTCTACATGTTTAGTAAGCCTGCATTCTGTAGACTACCTACTGCATGTTACATCATTGCATACAATGCAGCGCAGTTTGTTGTATGAGCATAATTCCTCCCACTGCAGCCCATTGGCATCATATATCATATATATGGTGTATAGATACCTGCAAGCTTTCGGCCGGGCCTTCGGGTCGTTTCATGCATTCTTGGAACGCATACATGCATAGTGTTGTGTTGACAAGGTAGCTGGCTAGCCTGGGGCAAGCTAGAGTCCATAGGGCTATAGTTCTCAGTATCAGTCCCAATAACAGTGGGCGAGCGGGCGGGCGGGCGGGCAGCCAGGCGGGTGGGTGAGCTCATGATTCAGAAGGAGAACGAGGGCAGGGAAAAGAACGCTGTAGCAAACCACAAGCCTTTTTTGCCATCCGCCCTACTCTGCCCTACTGCCCTGCCCTGTGCTGGCCTCCAAGCTCTAGACCCTTCCTCCTCTCTTAGTCTAGAACCCAAGGCCAGGTCTAGCCCTTCCATGATCCTCCAAATTCCTGATTCCTGCCTTCCTGCCTTCCTAGCACAGCCCATGGACTGACTGTATAGTACAGTACAGCATACATGGTACGCATGGTACATACAAGCTCGTTTTAAGGCTTGGCTTACTCCGTCGCGCGAAGGCGCCAACCAACCCGCGATAGGGAGACTCGGAAGTTTCAGAAGTCTAGCCAGGCCAAAGCCAAAACAAAAGCCAACAGCATAGCATGTGCCTACTCCATTTTTGCAGCCAAGAAGCAAGCCCAAGCCCAAGCCCAAGCCCAAGACGACAGGAAACCCAGAATCTCAACGCAGAAATCACCTCAAAGCCTAGTGCAAACGCAGCGGGGGGGCGGATCTGAGGTGTGGAAATATCACAAACCCTTTTTTCTGTTGTCCTTGTGCTCTGCTTTCCTTCTCTGGCTTCTGGCTCTCCCCTCCCACTTCGGGCCTTTCTCCAGGCTCGATTTCTGCCGAGATTTGTATCATTGGAACAGGAAGGAGAGGGAAGACAAAAAAGCCAGCCGTGTTTTTTTTTTCTTCGCTCTTACTTGGATACCTTATTCTGCACCCCCGTCTCCTCTCCCTTGCATTTGTCAGATCTTAGGGCAGCTTGATAGATCAGACAGAGACAGAGAGACTGGCAAATCGTTTCCCAAGTCTCCATGGCCTGTCTCAGTGGACGAAGAAAAAAACGCCGCCTGCACGATCCATGGCGCACGATGCACGATACAGACATGCATCAACAGCCTGCAAGTTCGTGAAGGGCTAGCGCCCTGTGACGTGTTTCTCTCTGCTCTGTGTTCTACTAGTCAGCCAGGGAGATAGTGTCCTAGGGATGGACAGTGAATGTTATCGTGGTTTTGGAGAACTCTACATTGCGTTGCGTGCTTAATCCAGGTCAGGGAGAGGTCATTGAGTCGAGTTCGAGTGGTTCAACCAGGATCACTCCTCGGAGGCGGCATAGACTGTATATCGTTTTTTGTTTACACTTCATCTTTCTTTTATCGCGTGTCTCGTGACGTTAACCGTTGTTTGTCTGTCTATCCCCATGTACTGCCCCAACGCCCACCGACAAGAATCAGACTTATCCGATGACAATCTTGGCTTCAATTTGAGCCTGGCTCCTAGCAGAAGAGGAAGAAAAAAAAAATAAGCCCCAACCCTGTATACGGGTCTGTTTGCTTGATCGTCTTCTTTTCTCGCCGGGTCAAGCAATACCAGCGCCAGCTGCCGGCAGATTGGCCTGATACTCCCTATGTAAGGTGGTCCCAACGCTTATAGGGGATAAGGGTTTCCTCTCATAGATAACGAAAGGACCCTCCCTTTCCACATACCGCTAGTTCGACAGAATCTTCCTCCATTGAGGTCCAGTTAGACAGGTGGTCTGTGTTCTTGCACCGCTTCTTTGCTCCCGGTGCCCCGTCGCCGCTAGGAAGAAGGAGATGCTGCGTATTTGGTGTGCGCCCAGACGAAGCGAGGCGGTGATGCAACAGCCATAATATTGAAGCGAGATGGAGCCCAGTTATCCTAGCTACATAGTCAGCCAGCTTAGCTATACAAAACAGCGTTAACCCGAGCGAGTATCAGCATCAGTTATCGATCTGTGCTTGTCCTGTGTTATTAGTGTATGCATACTAATTGCACTCTTGTCTGACCTGGCCCTTGGACCCTTTCTTGGGCAGAAACGAGATCTGATCCTCCTGGCTATTCTATCTCTCCCTCACTCTCTCTCTATATGTCACACTTTGCCCCCCTTTGTTCGATTACCACCTACCCTACCAATTAATTTCTGGTCCCTCGGTCTTGACCACGTCGAAACACCAAACAAAACAAAAAAGTGAACAAAAACAAGGCAAAATGACAAGAAATTTGAGAACGATATCCACTCCCCTCACGCCCCCCCCCCAGCAAGATTAAAGGATCGACATTCTACGCTTGCTGGTGAGACGAGTGCTGTGTTGCGACGCGGGGCTTGATAGCAAACTTGAAGAGCCAGAGACTGTCTATATGCCGCACAATGCTTGCAGTCTGTCTGTCCAGCTGTTTGCCCTGACGCCCAGCGATGTCATCTCATCTTCTCTTCGCCCACGATATGCATGCTCACTGGTTATAAACCAAATACTGGAGGACTGAGGCCCTGCCTAGTCCAATAGAAGTGGCTGAAAGCTCTCTACGTGTAGCGTCAGCTTCTTATCCAGAGTATCCAATTGATTGGTAGTGTGATAGTGATGGAGTGGTGTGTGACAGACCCCCTCCCATACTTGCAAGCCAGCTGAGCGTTTCTTTTTATCCATGACGCAAAGCTCTTTGGATTCAGGGAAAAAGCCTGTTCAGGCTCCAGCTCAAAGCCCCAGTTCCGAGTTGCAGCCCAGCCCGACGGAAGCATGACGAAGGACTTTTGAACAAGGGATGAACCTTGATGAGATGAGAGAAGAAGAGAGGACGTTAGTGGCAGCTGACGTACAAGCGGTAGTACAAGTGCCAGCAGCTGTCTAGACAGTGCACACAGACAGTCTGTTGCTCACTCGGCACTGTATGTCTGAATATTAGTTCTCCCAGCTCTCTCTGTTCAGCCCTACACCCCTTTGATGGGCGACAAGCGCAGTAGAGTACAAACACACAGCAGCATGTACCAGGACGAAGAAAAGGTATCAAGATGTAAAAAAGAAGTTTAAAAAAGAAAAAAACTTGCAAACATATAATCACCTTCGAGGTCCCCAGCCTGGTGCAAGGTCTTCTGCAGTGTACTTTTGTGCTTTTTATGCCATCACCTTTTGCCTACCAGTCCCGTCCTTCCCTCATCTATTCTCGGCCCTGTTTCAACTTAACCCTCTTGTTTTCTCTCTTCCGCGGAGAGTTTGACACAGCACAAGAAAGGAGAACAGCCACGGAAATGTACCTCGACTGGGGGGAGGAGGGGCTACGAGCACGGACTCCGAGGTTGCACCTTGTCTCTGTTATATTTTGCATCTGGCAACTTGCTTGTTGTAAATAAAGGGGAGGGGGCTTTCCCCAAGCCAATGAGCCAGTCCTGTCCTGTCTTCTATGCTTTGAGATGGGTCTCGCAGTGTACACATACATATTACACGTATCACAGCCAAGCTATCTCCAAGTTCCCGCGGGTTTCTTGAGAAACAAGGCCATTGTAACGCTGCAGGACTGGCCATTTCGCTTCATAAACGTTGCATGCAGTCAGAAGACAGGAAAAAGAAGGAGAGAAAAGACAGAAAAAAACAGGAGAGGAAAAGCAAGACGAAAACGAGAGAGTGGAAAAAGGGCCGATGCAGTAGAACCTCGAAAGCTGCGACTTTGGCCTCAAACAACACGGAGGTTTTTTGTTTTTTTTTCTTCATGATTTTTTTCCTTTTCTTTTCTTCTTCCTCTTCTTCTTCTTCTTCTTCTTCTTCTTCTTTTCTTCTTTCTTTCATACTCCAGGAGCCAACGGGGCAAAGAAAATACCAGTGGTATTTAATGGCTGCGCGTAGCTCGTTTCGTGGGTCCCAGCAAAGATAATAAGCCCTATAGGGCACGGATAAGGCCTGGCCTGGGTTTGAGCCTAGGTCTTCTTTTTGCGCTTATTTTTTTGGCTTATTTTTGCCCCCCCTGCAGCAAGTCATACACAGGACGAGATCCCATCTACTAACAAGTCCAGGAAGGTCACAGGAGGTCGTAAAACAAGGAAAAGCAACGGGAACTCCTACTAGACTAGGGCAGGGGAGACAGAACAAGCACTAACCCTTATGCATTCCAAAACACCATGTAACCCTATAGCTAATACCGGATAAATGTTTTAGCAGGCTCCTTCCTAACAAGAAGTAGTGCAGATTCCTCCTTCTCCTGACCACTTACTAGCCAAGGAGAACAACAAAGGACACAGGGAATAGAACATGGCAATAGAGAGCCGGAAAACCCGGCTAGCCCGGTCTTCATCTATTTGTCCCGTTTGTTCTACTTCTACCGCCGTGCTCTCGTGCATACGCACGTATACAGACAGAACACAAAGCAGCCTCCACACTCCTTGCCCCCCCTAGCCTAGCATTCCTCCCGCAACACATGGTAGACAGGACAGTTGCAGCCGTCGGTTGTGTTTTTCGTCTTCTTTCTATTTATCCCGTGCTTGTGTTTGTGTTTGTGCTCGTACTTAGGGGGACAGACGGGCATGAAAGAGAGAGAGAGAGAGAGAGAGAGAGAGAGAGAGAGAGAAAGAAAGAAAGAAAATAAAAAAAGACTGCTGCTTGCTAGGATGGCTGCATACCTATGAAGCCCAGAATTACTGCAAGACAAAGAAGACAAAGAAGACAAAGACACGCACACATCCACTGGGACAGAGACAAAGGCAGCAAAACAAAGACAACTTGGAAGCGGACGCAAAGGAGCGGCCAGGCGGTCTGACAAACCGGCGGGCGGCAGCAAAAGGCGGCTTAATACGCTTGGTTCATTGGATCTTCTTCAATGCCTTGCTTGATACACGTTTTTGGTATTTTCTTTTGTTGTTTTCTCTTCTTTTCTTTTTGTAGCCAGGCTAGGCTCGCAGTGGGGCGCTGGTCGGTACAACTTGCTTGTGACAGCTTCGGGGATGGGGCGGGGATTGGCATAGGAAGCAGTGGATGGGACCACAGAAAGACGCCGGGCGGATGGATGTGTGTAGCAGACCCAGACACAGGCAAGCCCAAAGACCCAGATACCAGAAAAATAAAAGACACCAAGTACGTACGTGAATGCTCAGTGATACACAGTACTTGGTACATGCTGCTTGCTGTGTCGCAACACACACACACACATGCGAATACGTGTACTGTGCTTAGTGACGGGGAAAAGGGCGAGCAGACAGGCAGGCAGGAAGGCAGGCAGACAGGCAGGCAGGCAGGCAGGCAGGCAGGCAGGCAGGCAGGCAAGCAGGCAGGCAGATAGACAGGCAGGCAGATATGGCCAAGCTCTCTCCTCTTCCCCATCGTCTTCTTGTTCTTCCCCTCCACGCTGCTCTGCTCTATTCTTCTTTTCTCTTCTCTCCTAGAGGGCCTCCATATCAGCTTAGCTGGTGATGCAATCTAGACTGCTAACCAACTTCCCCTTGCTTATTGTACACGAAACAAGGCTTTGCGGAGCTGGTTGCATTCGCCCATGACATAGGGTGCATAAAGCATGCAACTACATACCAAAAAGTACACATACACACAGTATTGCTGTGTTTTGTCTTTGTCTCTCTCAGCATGTACTTCCGCGCGTCAAAATCGAGCCAGCCCTATATTACAACATCCTAATCTTGCTTACGGCCCTTTCTCTTCCTTATTTTTTCTCGCCTGCGGCACAATGTATGGTAGCTTATGATGCACGATGAGATTCATGCTCTTCCCTTTTTTCTTCGTTGGTTTTATGAGTACTAATTCCTGTTCCTTCTGTGCCTCTTACCCCCCCCCCCCCCCTTTTCACCTTGCCAAACGCTATCGCCAGCCAAGTCCCTTAATGAGCTCCCTTCAAGTTGCTTTACTCACCGACACAGACTCACTTACTTTTACTTACATGATCTGCACGTCGGTGATTCGGGCGGCCGAGAAGCTATAATTACTAGCTACAGACAGGCTAGCCAAGCAATCGACATGCCACAAGTACTTGTTAATACACGGGGCACATATGCATGCATCTACGCACACACACACACACACACATCACTATAATAATACTCCCACCAAGACAAAAAAGCCAGAGAGCCAGAGAAATAGCCCCAAGACAGACCCAAGACACTCATAGGGCGTGTTGGGTTGACCACAGCCAGGGCTAGGCTAAACCGACCCGGTCAAGCCAGGGAAGCTAGGCTAAAAAAGAGCAAGAGGGGCTGGACCACCCCTCCTCCTTCGGCCCCGAAAGACCAAACTGTCAGCCCTAGCGAATATCAAATCCGGGCCCGGCCATAGACATGGTAACAGAACACATAACTACAGACATTATTGTTAAACATAGACACCAGCTCCGTGGTAGCAAGTTCCTCTGTGTGACGGCTTGTGTGCCCTATATTGGCGATTGTAATGTTTGGTTGGCTGGTAGAGAAAGCCCTGGATTTTGGGCTGGGCCCATTTTGTGATTGTGTTGCAGACTAGGAATAGCCTAGGAGCTTAGGGCCTAGGGCTGGGAAGAGAAGGGTAGAGTGTCATTAGGAGGGGAGGAGGGAGAGAGAGAAATAGATAGATAAAGGCGTAGCAGGATGGGAAGGACGAGGATGAGAAGGACGAGGACGAGGAGAAAGAGAGGACGGGGAGAGAAAGAGGAAAAGCAGGAGTTGTCTCACTGAGTAGCCATGGCACAAAAAGTCGAGTTGATGGAGGAATAATTAATGGGGGCGAGCGAGCCTACAGCAGCAACTCGAGGAAGCAGGTGGAGGGAGAGGAATGAGGGCCTGAACAGCATACATTAATTACTGTGTGTGAGCTAGAGCAAAGCCAACTTTACACTGAATTTGTTTATAGTTCTCTTGGATATTGGCTGGCTACTACGATATACGAAGAAAATATCACGACAACAGCCCTGGGCCAGCAGTTTCCACATTGTCAGACTGGGACCTGTCCGAGAGGGGCTCAATTCAGTTCAGCTTCTTCTCATAGTAATTCTTCATCATCCTGGGCAGGCTTCTTCCCTCCCCCATCCCCCCCTTCGTTCCATAGAAAAAAAATAGAGGAAAAGATTGCTACTTCTTTTCCTTCTTTGGCTTGAAAGGACTGGGGGGGGGTCCCTTGTTTCTGCTTGAACATGAAATCCTCACAGGTAGAGACACGCCCCGAAAGAAGGCTACCTGCCTGTTGAAGCAAGCCGTCCTTCCTTTCCCTCTAGCCCTCCCCTCCTCTCTAAATCTCAGCCAAGAAACAAAGGTCAAAAACCACAGGAAAGTGCTAAACTAAGAGCCCGCAAGGGGATAAGGTAAAGGGCGTGCTACTACACCCCCGGTCTTGCTAGGCTAGGACGCTTTAAAACTACCCTGCAGTCCACATAACAGGGTCCCCAAAAAGAGGGCTGAAGTTTAGATGCTGGTGCCGGACGTGGACATTTGTCGAGGCGCCCGGGGGTTCAATCTCATGTTGAAAATGCGTGTGTATGTATGTGCGTTGCGAAGCTCGAGCAGAGCTCCAAGCTTCTTGGTGTTCTATATCAAGTGGAAACCGCCCGCCCACTTTCCCCATTGCTCGCTTGATCTTCCTAAGCCGCGTAAAGTCCAATCCCATTGCCTTGCTGTGCTTTGCTTTGCCTTGCCTTGCCTTGCCTTGCATTGCCTACCTACATATACGGCTTGTTTAGACCCTCAAGTATAAACATATGCTATTTCCGCTCCTCCCACACGCAGCGCTCCCCCCGCTATCATTTTTCTTTTCTTTTCTTGTTCTTCATGTTAACTTAGTTAGAAGAGACCGGCCGCAATCCAGAGATATTAATTCAAATCACCAGGCTGAAGTCACCCCAGACCAACGTGTGAGAGAAGTGCTGTTGTAACAAAAAAGAAAGAAAAAAACAACAACGCAGCCCAGTGCACATAATACAGCAGCACAACACCCAATTAACTCTTGTCCTCCACGCCCTCACTAAAACCACACCACCCCCCCCCCCCCTTCGAGAAAGCTCTCTTTCTCAATCTGCGACAGGGAACGAGCCCTATTTTAAAGGCTTCACTGTTCCATTCTGTACAGCCCTCTTTGCCTGCTTATTTTCCCTTTATTTTCTCTTTATATTTGACTGCGTGCTTCACCTTTTTTTGTCCTCCCTGGATTTCCCTCTGTCCTTTCTCCCAGTAATAAAGGCACTCTTCTCGTTCTATCTGTCTCTTCACTGGCGTTTTTCCAAGCTAAGCCCTGGATTTGCTCTGCCAAAGTCAAAGTCAAAGTCAAAGCCAACAAAAAGAAGAGCCAACTCGAATAAATTCGTCTGAATTATTTATGCTCTTTCCTTTTTCCCATTGTTAAAAAGTCCCGGTGCCCGCGAGGTCTTAAATTTGGCAATTGCTTGAATCGGCAACGCAACTTTGTGCTCACTTTCCTCACTTTCTTTCCGGCCAACTTTACGGGCAGTTTCCCCCCCTTTTTTTCCTGGTTTCCTGTTCGAACAGCCAGCTCTCTCTCCTTGCCCGTTTTCCAATCTGAGTTGTTGCCTAGAAACAACATCACGCTATTTTCGCTCTTTCCTGTTTCTTGGCCGGCTTCTCACTGCATCAGCCTCTCTATCTCAGCCTTGGATCGCGGCTTCAACCACATCGCCAACTATAATCTCGCTCTGGTGACTACCGCCAGCTCCCTCTGCCTGTTGGCGCCGCTTTCCCGCCTAATCAGAAAAGCGCTGACACGTCGCTGCTGGCCGTGGCCGTTTTGGCTCTCCAATCTCTGCTGCTCGATCATAGCGCCTACTACCCCTTGTCCTCCTCAACAATTGCGGCCGCTATCCATCACCGCCGATCACTTCGCTAGCCATCCCGTGTTTCAATTGTCTTTTCGGTAGAAGTCCATCAACATTCCGGCTCCCGCTTCTTTGCCCTTTATTTGCTTCCGCCGTTGATCCGTTGATCGTCGCTAGGCCAGACCGCATCTTATATGCCCAATATATCGTGCTAGGCTTTCGTTCTCAGGCCAAACTATACGAGACATTGGCCCTGAACTTTGACACAACCCTCCTCCCCAGAAACAAACTCCCTCCGTCTGGGGACCTACTTTTTGTATACCTATACACTTGTGGTCTCTCATTTTGTTCTCGGCTCCTTGGGTGCTGTCGTCTTCGTCTTGTCTCCGTCTCTTATTAGTCTTATTACTTGTCTTACCTTTCAACATCCTCGCCTGTTCTAATTGTCTGGATAGCCGCACTGCCGGTCCCATTTTGCTCGCCTTTAATCTTCGTCTTGCTCTTTTTCTTTTTCTTGTTCTTTTTCACTTCTTGTCCTTATTTCCCATTTGCTCCCGCCGCCAAACCCAGCTTTCGCCCTGTCACTTGCTGCACACTCCCACTTTGTGTGCTGAGATTCATGTTCTTCTGCACCATCATCTGCTACCGCTGATGTTTCGCCCTGTTAGCCCTCGCAACTCTCCACATTCCCTCCAGCCGCCATTACTTACCTCAGTGACAACTCGCTAATACCAAAGGTCCACTCCCATTGTCTTGATCTGACTTGCTCTTCTACGCTTTCGCCTGCCCTTGCTTGCTCTTGATCTTTGCCTTCATCTCATTCCTCTCAAGGCCGCCTCCTTCTGTCTTCATATTTTCATCTCACCCAAACGAAC
>JAXHKN010000485.1:0-19467 GCA_038407165.1 Ceratocystis variospora | reverse complement strand
GGAGGGAGTAAGGTTGGGTGGAGGTGGGGACGAGTCGTGAGGGGAGTACTAGGAGGTGACTGCGGATGCGCGTGGGAGGGAGGGCGCGGGGTGGGTGGTAGGCGGGCGATTAAATGCAGTTTTTTCACAGCCTAAGAGGGCAAATGTGATAAGGGAGGAGAATAAAAAGAGGAATAAAAAGAAAAGAAATAAAAAAGACATACCTTATCCTTACGGCAGCCAAAACCCTCTAGATAACAAAAGGCAACCTCATTCATAGCGTCTACACAGCCCAAACATTAGCTTGAATACACAACATCGTATGAGATACACAGTGGAATGGAAAGATCACATCACTTACCGGTATCGCCTAGATTTGCGGCAGTTTCAAAGTACTTGATGCCCGACTACAAGTTAGCGAGACTCTGGATACTGCCGTCACGGCTCATGCCCTATCACCCCCATAGAGCAACGGCCGCCTATCTATCCTTCAACACGCCTTCCAGCATAAAGGCTCACCTGTTTTGCGGCCACTGGGTCTTGACCTACGCCCCAGCCATTGCGGAAGCAGTTTGCCAGTTCATAAATGGCTAGAACCAGCTCGCCCTTGGCGGGTCCTCCTTGTTTTTTACCCTCCTCCAGCGCGCGTTGTTCAATCGCAGCGGCATTTGCAGCGGCCAGCCCGAGATTGCTCACCGCCAATTCTGGGTTTGGTGTGCACCCCCAGCCATGACGCAAAGCAAGTCCGTAGAGCACCTGGCTCAGTGGGTTGTTTGCGCCGGCAGGATTCGCCAGCTTAGCAAAGATGCGGGTGGAATTAGTCAAGTCGCCCTCCTCATGTAGCCGTATGGCCCTCTGAATGTCGCTGTCTAGCTCCTTGTTACTCTGCGGGGCAGGCCACTGGAACGGATTGGCTGCGTGGATAGGAGACGGTGCCGCTGTATTCGGCGAGCCGGGCTGGCTGCCCCCCATGGCCAGAATGGTTGCGCGTTTTTCCCACTGCGTCTCGGCATCAGGCTGGCTGGTTTCAATAGCTGGCAAGTTCGCCGGCACGTTCTCACTAGTGCCATGGTTGCGCGAGAGATGTAGTCTATGAGATAGTCTATGACGAGCAGAGGCGGTCGAATTGGAGCGAGAGCGAGGGTGGAAACCACCAGAAGACGCCCCCTCAGCAGAAATGGGCGACAGCAGGCCGTTGGATGACGTGGCGGGCGGGGTTCCCGGAGGATGTACGACAGATTGGCCAAAGGTGTCGGAGCGGATGAAGGTGAACTCGGCCCCAGTGTTGACACGCGAAATGGCCGCAGCATAGCTACTGTCGGAAACCATTACAGCGTCCTTCTTCTTAATAGCGTCTCGGATTCCCATATTTGCGTCTTCAAAAGCGTATTAAATATGTATGAGAGGCTCAATTGACGTTTGTGTTGAGCATGTGTTTGTGTTGAAGATTGTTGTTTGCCTGCGTAAGAGGACAGGGCAACCCTGTTTGCGTCAAGGGGCTCGGGCTCTTTGTTTGATAATATTTACTGCCGCTGCCGCTTTTTCTGTGACTGAAAGAGAGCAGAATTGTCTCAGGAGGAAACAAAAACAAAGGTGTCTGTCAAATTAGAAACCTGTGAGGCACATAGGAAGCCAAGTCATGGAGTGTGAAGAGTGCAAGAAACTAAACTTCAAGAGTCAATAGCAGAAAGGCGTATTATGAACAATCTCTCTCGTTGTTCGTTCTCAAAACAGCCACCTAAAACAAGTTTTTCTTGGAGTCCAAAAGACAAGGTCGGAAAAAGCGTAGCGAAGACAGACAGTTGCACGTTCCTGTTCTCATCAAAGTACCTGACAAGAGGCTTAGTCGCCGCAAAGGGGCTTGTAATGGATTGGAGCATACCCTTGAGTGTCTAGGCAACTTGTTTTCTCCTCTCTTCATGTTTCCGCCAACCAAGAGCCATCCCAACTAAAACGAGGCACTGCTTGCACTACGCCTTGCCCGCTTCCGTCCCATGACGATGTTTAATGCCAGTTATAGTTAGCTTACATATGGGCCGTGCTATGCTCAACCCTCAACTCTCTATCGCCCGGCCAGACTGGCTAAAAATAAAGGAAAGAATGATCGCATCGGATAAGATAAAGCAAGTAATAATCTCCAGGTGCATCTTACTCCAAGTCCCAAGAAGAACCCTATCCTTAACCAGCACAGCTCCTATAGCCACTGAAGCTGGTAAATATAAGGCCTGTCCCAAGCCTTACAGAAGGGGGGAGTGGGGCTATTGCCACTAAACATCATACCAACGTCAAGGCCTGCTCCCCCCCCCCCCTTATGCCGCCTTCACCACAGTACACAACACTAACTACACCCTATTCCGATCCAGCGGCCCTTTGTGTGCTCGAAGATTGATTCATCCATCATTATTCACTAAGCTGGTACCACGCTATAAATGCTAGAACAACATACGGAGTAAACAAGCCCAACAAAGCTACCGCAATACTGTTGCCGCCGTTACTGTTGATATCAATGCTACAGCCAACGGCTACGGCCAACATCTATAACCACAGTCAACTTCGCCCGTGTTCGCAATCTAAGCCTTGGATGGCACGGGAATCTGGCCTTGAATCTCGGCTAACTCCATCTGGTCCCCTTCCTCGTCTTCATCTCCTTCTTCCTCCTCGCAGTCTTCGTCGTCCTCCTCAAAGCCTGTCTCGACGCCTGCCGCCTTCAGCCTCCGCCGCATCTCATCTCTCTGCTCTTCCTGCCACCGGATCAACGCTGCTGCTGAGTGCACCTTAAACCCATAAACACGGGGCACGTAGCGTTCTGTGCTCTTTATCGGCATCAGAGGCGGGTACACCTGGAAGAAGATGTTGTGGAAGGACGTGCCGAAAAAGGCGCCGTCTAAGCTAGCATGACGGGATGACTTAGGGTTGTAGATGTCTTCACACCGCGCACAGTACAGCTTGACTGGCTTTTGTCCTGGAATGTCGGCCAGGCCCATGGGCAATAAAGGCTGTCCTTCGCACATAATACGAGGGCACTTGCCAAAGTCAGATCTCTTATATTTCTCGAGCTGCATGTCGTGGTTAGTATTGATATCTCTAAACAGCAGTTTTCGAGGGGCAACCGCAGGCTTCTTCTCTATGCATCCACCGTCGTTTCCTCAGTAGACTCACCATCTTACCCAAGCCACGGGTTGTGACAATGAATCGGGCATGCACCAGCCCATAGAGTTGGCGGGCCGACTTTTCAATGGCATCGCGCATGTCATCATCACACTCTAGCTCGAACATGTCTGTGATTAAATCCATGGCATATTGGTAGTATTGCACCTCGCTGTTGAGACCAGTCAGGTTAAAGCGGTCCGTCAAGTACTCCTCGTCGATTTCGCAGAAGTATTCGTGGCCACGCATGGAGATAAACTAAGTTATCGTAGAGTTAGCAGCCTGTTTCATTCATAGCAGAGAAGCGCAGCAAGTATGACTGGGCCTATACTCGTCTTTTTCATAGACTTATGCCTTGACACCCAGTACTTACCCAGTCACGCCAGTAGCTAGTGTACTCGCTATCAGAGTCGCTGCCAAAGTCTTCCATCATCTTGAATATAGATTCCCGGATAGAGCTTTACGATGAGATACTTGGATGAGAGAAGGGGAGGGGTGGTTGTCGATGTGCGTATTCTTTAGGGCCCGAGGGTGATGTTGCGTATATGCCGTGGCTAGGGGGTCTCGAAAATAACAGTCTACCGCTTCTGACAACCGAAATCGGCCACAAGAAAAGCCTGGACTCAATAGTAGGCAACTTCACGATCAATGAGAAGCCACAAGCAAGCACTCCCAAAAAAGAAAAAAAAGGTTTTTTATCGGGGGACAAGACAAAATGCAAAGCAAAGGGATCCCAGGGTCTAGCCAAGCAGAAGAGAGATACAACAAAGTGAACGGCTTAGTGATAGAAGGAAAAAGAAATCTGCGATTGGAAAAGAAAAAAAAAAAAAAAGAGATTCACACGTAGATCCGAAGGTTGCGATGTTATTGAGACAATCAGTTTGATGGAATAAAAAGGCTGTTGATTCCTTGGCTGGCCGTCACTTGGTGATCCATGGACGTTCGTCTACTTGCTCTAGTGGGGTTTCTTTTTGTGAGCACAGAAGCCAAAAGAGTTCGATAAGGCTCAACTTCGCCAGGAGACCCACCTCAGCCTTGTGACCAGGCCTTATCGTTATCAGCACATAATGGAAGCGCCAAAAACCTACGATTTCGTATTGTCACATAGGTACAATATGTTATATGTACTCTTTAGAAATACTTACCATAACAAACACACATTCCATACACTTTAATAGCTCGTTTTAGCCACAGATAACCGACAGCGCTTTCAAGATTTCCACCTTCAAGTTCTTTACTAACCCTGATGATTATAGCGCTTAGATGCTTCTAACCCTTTTGTGCAACATCGGTCTGTTCGGTCATAGAGTTCAAGCTAGGAGTCTCGTGAAGCGAGCCTAGACTTGACTCTGCCGATTTGTCTCCATTAGAATTGGAAAATGAGCTGATCGTTCTTGGGGCAGGAACCAGTAGCTCTAGTCTACCCAAAATGCTGGTGTCATCATCACCCTGGAAGTTGTTAGAGGCAACGGGTGCATTGACCAATTCCATCGCCTCTCGCAACGTCGAGCCGGATTCGTCAAGAGCAGCAAGGAAACGTGCTAGCTCTTTGCATAGCTCCCAGTCTTCTTCGTGCATCGCGCGGGAGAGGACGCGTACAGACTGCTCCAAAACGGACTCTAGCTCATCTAGGGTGTGAAGAATAATCAGGTAGCCGCCTGCTGTTTTGACAGAGCCGCGCTGGAGCGATTCTTCAAACAGTTCCTGCACAGGAGGGAGATAGTCAAAGAGAGTGCGCCATTGTCGTACCTCGGTCTTGCGCGTGCATTGGAGCACAATGTCAAGATAATCTTTGAATGAGGAACAGAGGGAGAGCACCCGCGGGAGAATGGCCTCCTCGGGCTTGGGTGACGAGTCGACTTCATCGTCTAAAACCTGGTGGAGGAGGACTTCAAGTGCATGAGAAAAGTATGTGAGCTTTTCGTATTGGCGCGAAAGTTGTAGCGCTTCTAGCGCTCGGCCTTGGGTGAGATAATGCCGTAGTGTATCAGGCAGGAAAAGATGTGTCTAAAGAAAAGCAAATACATTGGTTAGTAAGGATCGAAATAAGCACCGTGTACGAAATACCTACGCGGATGGCAGAGCGGAACGTAGAGAACCCAATGTCTCGTCTCTGAATAAGCTCCGATTCGACACCTAAAACCAGTGCTTTGCCCACGACGATGGAAAGTGGATAAAAGTCCATGGGAAGCGCCACTGGATCCGGAATACTCTTTGTTTCATTACCCGTCACTGCCTCCAGCACTTCACACAGGTCAGGCCACATTTTCATGTGATTCCCATCATACACCCATAGTGACCGCCGCAGCAAGGCATTATTACCAGCACTGACACTGGCAAACTCGCGTGAAAAGCCGGAGAATGGCTCTTCGCGCATGCTACAGTGAAACTCCACATTCTGTGCCAGTACACGCATATTGTACTTGTGCTGGCCCTCACTCCCAACTGTTGGCTTCAAAGCGACAAGCTTCCCGTCAACAAGGAAAATCACGGTTGCAACAGAAACGTCCTGCGATGGATCGCCGTCGGAAAGCTGGTTTTCTGGAAGGATCCAGCCAAGACCACGTACGCGTGCTGGAGACCGCACGATGCCGTGAAATGCAATTTGCCCTACCTGCACAAGGCTGACTTTACCGTTGGACGGGACAATTAAAAAGTGGTAGAGAATATTGTCGTAGGTGTAAACCAACAGCGAATCGTCATCTGATAGTGTCACTAAGACCACAGGTGAATGTATTGCCATGGTAAAGAGTACCTGTGAGCTGGCGAGTGCGCTGTCTCGGGGATACAGCCTCAGTTCTTGCGACTGATCGCTTTCCACGGCAGCTACCAGCACGTTTTGGTACCAGCACATTCCTCCCCGGACGGTAAACTCGCTTTCTTCAGTTGGATTAGCAAACGTCTTCCAGCGGCCGCTGCCCACGCTATAATGGGCCAGGCCACGGCGTCCAGCAACAGCAACATAGCGGCCGTCTGGCGAGATGGCAGTGCTTTTGATAGGCCATTGTTGAAGAAGATAGGCAGCAGGTATTTTTGTCGTGTGCCACAAATAGGGTTCTGATGAAATCGATGCCAGGTCTGGCAAGTCGTAACCCCGGTACACTGATAGACTATTCGACATTTGAAGTACCGTTCGGAAGATATTGGCCGACATATAACAGCCAGATATTGTACTCCTAGCCATCTCTAAAGACCAGATAATAGCACTTTTACGGTTTGTAAGCAAAATCTCGGCGCCGCCCCCGATCCATGCAGCGTCATCAACACCATCTAGCCAGTCATCGCCATTACTGTGAGACAATTGGGAATTGTTGTTGAAGCTGTGTGTACTTCGTTTGCCATATACACTCCACATAGACCATCCTTTTCTGAATCCTGCGAATAAGCAATATCCATCGGGTGAGTATCTCAGGCAAGTCATCAACCCTGATGTCGTTGGAGAAACGGGCGGCAAGTGTATGTGGGATAGCGGGATGTTCCCCGAGTAGTCTTTTACGGAATACACTTTAACCGTACCATCGGCACACCCCACCGCAATTAACGAGAATCTAGCGTTGATCACTGCCTTGACAGCCCGCTCTCCAGGGTTCTGTGGGATGTGGAAGCAATGGCCACGGAACAGCCTCTTGAGCTCTGCGGGATCCATGCCCTCTGTCGATATAGGTGGTGGTATCCTCTGCACGGCGTACGCCCTGCCATCGGCCATGACCCAGGTCGAAAGACTCATCGGCCGGTCATACGTCATTTCGCAAATGGTAGACTTTTTCTCAGTCCAGGGCATTTTTGACACAAGCTCCGTACGGGTCTGCTTTCCCGTAGAGTCTGGAGCCCAAAGAATGCACTGGACCGCTGCGGGCTTCCGAGTCGCAACGACTAATTCATCCTCCAGAGCCAAGGCGCTTTCGATGCCAGCATCGATCTTGATTACCATGCGAAAACGCAAACTGACATCTTCAATACCAAAGCCCTCGCCGGCGCCCCAGAGGAACTGATCAGGATGGTTTGCGCCCAGTCCGCCTGCGTTGCTTTGTCGCCGCCTTTGGACGTTTGTGTGATTAGGCCAATGGGCTTTATAAACTCGAGCTTGTGGGTCGGCGGCCATGGAATATGTGATGAGATACCCATTTCTAGTACGGACCACGAAAATGGCAGAGTCAGGCCGGATAAGAAGGTCGTCGTTTTCGCCATATGATTCGATCGAAGTCTCAGAGCGTGCAACTACGCCAAGGATGACGGTGGGCTAGAGAGATAACACGGATAATGATGTCAGTACGGTTTTTGAGGGCGGGGGCAGCAGACAGTAACAGGGCGATATTCCCCACCTTTGTTTGCCAAACGGTAATAGTGCGAGCAGTTAGAGTAGCAAATATGTGGCCTGTTCGCGATACCCGTAATGCCCGAATCGGCTCATTGAGAGCTACAGTAGTTATTGCCGGACTACTCGGGCTATTGGTATTCCCGTAGATACCCGTATCAGCATCGTCCACGCCGTCCATCGACTCGACATAGGGGGTGCTAGGTGTCAAAGGCGTTGTTGGTAGATTGTCATCACTGCGGTACTGAGATCGTATGCTCGAGTTGCCTTGGTTAAAGTATGGCGATTGCGCATCATCGTCAGAGAGCACAATAGTTGAAGGTTGTGCCTGGTTGTTGCTTGTAGTGTAGGCACGCGCACATCCTACGGGCCAGTACATGACGACAATGCAGCTGGTGATTGGTTGTGTCGATGGGAAAAGAGAAACGGACTACGTGAGATGGTATATTGCCAATGCTACAGCTAAGGGAGCTGCAAAGAGATAGTCGTATAGTATGGCTTGCGAAAGGGTATATAAACGGTTTGGTGGGGAAGAAACAACATAAAATAGCATAATAAGACTAGGGGTATTGCAAACAAAGGCCGGTCGGTATACTAACGGCAAAAGGAAAGGCGATAAAGAAGATGGGGGAAGGGGGGGGGGGGGGGGGGGGGGGGCGGCGCCTGGACAGCAAGACGATGTCCAGCACAGCTATTTAGTAATCAGAGACAAGCGAAAGAAGGCAAACGAAAGAAGAGAAGACAGACCAGATGTGTGATAAGATAAACAGCAGCAGTACCACAGGATAGCGAGGATATAAAGAACGAGTCGTCCTTTTCTAAGCAGCTCCCGCGATGTCACAGAAAAAGGATGTTGTTTGTGGTCTGAAAGCAGATGTGATCAACATTCATGGTGAGCTACTTTTGTGCACGCTTGTGCATAAGTTTTATACACTGCCAGCTGTGCAGAAATTTTGGCCCAGACAAGATTGACAGTCGGAGGTGGGACTAGTACAAGCTGTTGACCAACCATTCTCTTACTAGGGAGCTGCTCGCTAGGGTAAGCATCTCCAACCTTTTTTAACCCTTATATTTTGAGCTCTTAATATAAGGCATAACTATAACTATCTCACGACAGACCTCTTTTCTATCCTCTTCTTCCCGTTTTCGTCTCCTTCCTCCCCGGGTTATCGCCAATTGACAGCCGCCCCTATCGCCATGTCAAACACCGTGCGGTCGCGTCAAAGTTTGTCAAAGGATAGATTCCCTCTATATTTTGGCGGGGCCAGAATCCAGATATATCAAGATCATCGAGGCCATAGGTAAGCATCGTCGACCTCGCTTGAAGCTCACACTTGTGTGTCAAGCAAACCCTAACTCGTTTCGCAGTGTCCGGTCAATCGCGTGGAACCCGTTTGGTAGCGCCATCGCGACTGGCTCCGCGGACAAAACCCTTCGAGTTTGTAAGTTTTGCCTCCAACAGGGCAGCCAGCGGTGAGGTCACCAGATGAGATTCTGACAGTGTGATAGGGAACCCTGATAGGCCGAATGCTCGCTTTTCCACTGAGCTGAAGGGCCATACGGCACCCATCGAAAAGGTTGCTTTCAACCCCGTCAAGCAGGCTGAGCTATGCAGTGTTAGCAATGATGGCACGGTGAAGCTGTGGGATGTGCGCAACAACTTGTGTGTTGGCGAATTCAAGGGCCTGGGTGAGGCGTTTACGCTGGCGTGGGCACCGGATGGGTCATCTCTTATTGTTGGAAACAAGGTGTGTGTTGGTGTTTTTTTTTCTCCTATTTTTTCTGTTTGTGCTTCTTGTATGTGCTTTGTGTCGGTGCTTTTCGCTTGATTCTCTCGTTGGCTCCTGTGCTTTGCGCGCCATATTTTATAGCCATGTTTGGCTTTGTTTTGATGCCTCTGGTGGCATTTGCTGGAGTATGCACTAACTAATTGCATCTTACTAGACCGACAAGCTCTTCATCATTCAGCCTGGCCAGTCGGCACCAGTTGCGTCTTACCAGCAACCAACGCAGACAAACCAGATCGCCTTTTGCTGGAGTGGCAAGAAGGCTTTTGTGACGACGGGTGATGGCAAAACACGAATTCTCTCGTACCCAGACCTCAAGCCCCTCTTGCTCAATGAGTTTGACGAGCCTCCCTCAGAGTTCAAGCTCTCTGGCCACACAGCATCTTGCTTGACGACAGCACTGCACCCGGCAGCAAGATACCTTGCTACGGGCGGCTCAGAATCGCTGATTTCGTTGTGGGACACCAAGGACTGGATTTGTCAGCGGACGCTCACGGGAATGACAGGACCGATCCGGAGTCTAAGTAAGCGATTGCTGGATAACCAGTTTTGTGCATATAATTATGTGGTGTATCTGTAATTTTGTGCTGACAACTTGCGGTAGGCTTCTCGTTCGACGGCAGCTATATTTCAGCTGGCAGTGAAGATGGTAAGTGCTCTCTCATGGTTGCCTAATTATGCCTTTTTTTTCTTTTTTTTCTTCTTTTTCTTCTCTTTTTCCCCCCTTTTTCTTCCTTTTTTCCCTTATTTTTTTCTCGCATACCCATCATTAACGAGATAACTAGGCAAAGGAGTCCGCATTTGGCATACTGAGTCGGGGGATGAAGTATATGTAATTGATACTAAAGATACAGCAAGTGTTGTGGCCTGGGCGCCTCTTCACTATAGGCTGGCGTTTAACGATCATGGGTCCTTGCACATCGCGAGTGTCTCCGAGCGGCGTTAAAAATGCAGTTCGGGTACAAAAAATACAAGGGGAAAAGAAGAACAGACAAGAATAGTTGGGAGATACCTAAGACATACAGGGGGTCACATAACATCGCAGGCTACGGCTAGCTTCGATACTGTGGTTCGACGCATTAGGGGCGTTGATGGAAGCCCATACATACATAACCTTAGCCTAGCTTGATATACAAGGCATCCATCTAGATCCACGAAAGGCCAAGACCGAATATTCTTTGATGAAACCCTAATTGAGGCTGGTGGGTAGGGATGAGTCGTGTTAACCGACTAAATCTTCATGAGTTTGTTGGGTTCCCTGGAGGAGCCGCCACATTGGGACAAGCACTGCCGCCGCATATACACTTATTTAGGTGGTCTTGGCCCCTTCCGTCGCTTCATTATTGTGCTTTTCAAATCGCTTTTAAACTTCTTGGTAAACGCAAGATCAGCAACCCGACTTTTCTATCGATGGCGGCTATGTGGCTTTGCCTGTGATTTCTGCTGCCCTCCCATGCGCATTAAATTGTATGGTGTTCATCATAGCTTGGCTCACTTGTACATGCATGCACACAGAAGAGAGAGAGAACAAAGCATCCAAGAACTCTTTGACCCCACGAACAGCGCAAAGGCGCGAATCGCAGGCCATAATCTTTTATTAACTGTCGATATATTTTTGGGGATAATTTTGAGGGAGAAAAATTCAAGGGGAATTTTCAAACTTTCTGCTGGTAACTTGGTTGAACTGAAACAGCGCCTTGCCCGCATTCGCAGACGCACACACCTTCAACAGCCGACCTTCTTCTCTTCTTCATTTTTCTTTTCTTTATTTTCCATTATTTCCATTATTTCCATTATTTTCTTTTTCCATGCTGCAACTGGCTCGTTGCTGGATTTGTTGACGTTTGCTTATTGACTTTTGACTTTTGGCTTCTGAGCTGCTTGTGGCCACCCCCTCGCTTGCCAAAACCCACAACAAAGCCAACCCATCTCATCCCATCCCATCCTAAACTTGTTCTTCCTTCTTTCTTTCCGTTCCCGTTCTCCGTATCCCGTTTCCGTATCCCGTATCCCGCTTCTCCATTATTTGTTCCTGTATATATATATACGCTGCCCTCGTTTTTTCCCGCTTCTCCCTTCTGGCCATGTCAGAGCCTGGTCTCTCCACAGTGGCTAATACCGCTGTTGCCGCCACTGCCGTCACCACCACGGCTACAACGGAGCCCTCTCCAGCAACTGAACCCGACCTTGTCCCAACCACAACCACCGCCACGCCCACAGCCCTAGACTTGTCCATTGAGGCCACTACCACCACTACCGCGACCTCCGCCGCCTCAAGACCCGAGAACCTCTTCGTGCCCAAGCCTAAGCGGCTGGCGTGCATGATATGTCGTCGCCGTAAACTCAAATGCGACGGCGTCAAGCCGAGCTGTAGCACGTGTGCGCGGCTAGGCCACACCTGCGCGTACGACGAGGTACGTCGCAAAAGCGGTCCCAAGCGCGGCTATGTGAAGGCGCTTGAGGAACGACTGAGTAAGTAATGCATGTGCTGATTGTAACCTCTCATTGCTGTAGCCTTTCTGCCATCTCATCCACATGCATTGTCGGCTGGCTAACCATACTCTCTCCTGGCCGTTCTTTTCGTTTCTATAGAACAAGTCGAAACCCTCCTTAAAACCCAAGAACCTCCCGCCGCCGCCGCCACCGCCGCCACCCGTGAATCACCTTCCATTTCCCGAAATGTCACTGAACCAGTCGCTACGGCCCAAAAGTCTACCGCCACCCCGCCATCGGCCTTCAGACCAAACAGCTCGTTTGTCCCATCTGAAAATGACCCAGACTGGCGCTTTAAACACACCTCGCCCCATGCCTCCGGTGCTACCCGTCAGCAAACACCACGGTCCCAGTCACAGCCCGGCTCAACACCTGATGATACCGGAAGATGTGCTTATAACCATACAATACCACCCCCAATGCCAGAAAACAACCAACAAGATCTCATGGACTTGGGCTTGGAAGAGCCCTTGCCCTTCCAGGACGCTATTGACGAGCTGTAAGATATATTTTCATGTCTACATGCCCCCCCCCCCCCCCCCCCCCCCCCCTTTCTTTCTTTCTATCCGCCCCCCCCCCCCCCCTCCATACTCGTCATGTCATGTTTCTACCACGTCCCCTCCCCCCGCCGTCTCTTATGTATGCTGTCGTTGTTCAAAAAGACTCACCTTGTCCTAGCCACAAAATATATTTTGAAAAGGTGCACACCTCGGCGCCCATGATTCACAAACATCGATACCTGGCCGCCATGAATCTGTGAGTAACCAGTCGCCAACTATAATCGAAACGGCCTAGTCCAATCCAAATCCTAACACATACTGCCTGTTAGCCCGCCCGCTCAACAACCGCCTGTTGCCCTCCGCTATGCCATGTGGACTCTCGCTAGCTGTGTAAGCGAGAAATACTATGCCTCCAAGGACATATTCTACCAGCGCGCACGAAAATATGTTGAACTCGATTATCTGAAGGGGTTTGGTGAACACATTATTTCAATTGCCCATGCGCAAGCTCATGTACTCATTGCGTCATATGAGTTCAAGATGATGCATTTTCCACGCGCTTGGATGAGTACTGGCTCAGCCGTGCGATTATGTCAAATGTGAGTTACCATTACAAGACCCAAATTTCGAGATATAACTTGCTCCTATAATTCTTTTAAGCAATCCTTGCTCCCTGACATTCCCACCACCCATTCTTGCTCCCGCTTCCTCATCCATCTTGAAAGCAGCTAACCATTCCTTCTTCCCGCTTTCTAGGATCGGCCTTAATCGGCTCGATAGCAGTGGCCTTGATGTCAAACAATGTCTTCCTCCACCACGAGACTGGACCGAACATGAAGAGCGTCGAAGAACCTTTTGGCTAGCCTTCTGCGAAGATCGATATGCTAGCATTGGCACAGGCTGGCCCATGACCATTGACGAGCGTGACATTTCTACCAACCTTCCATCTTCAGAAGAGGCCTTTGATATGAGCAAGCCCGAGCAGACGGGTACCCTGAAAGACGCCATGAGCCCGGCTGGTGCTTCCAAGTTGTCAGCTTTTGCTAGCGTTGTGCTGTCTAGCGCCATGTTTGGTCGTAATTTGATACATCTACATCGGCCCGATCCTGAGGACCGTGACCACGATCTCAACGGCGAGTTTTGGAAGAGACATCGTCAGCTGGATGGTATTTTACTCAACACCCTCGTGTCACTACCTGCAAACTTAAAGCTTCCCGAGGGCTTAATGACGCCAAATGTCGTGTTTGTACATATGAGCATGCATACTTCGACTATTTGCCTGCACCAGGCAGCAATTTTCAAAGCCGATAGCTATCACTTGCCAGCTAACGTCGGCATGGAAAGTAAGATCAGGTGCATCACGGCCGCTAATGAGATTACTTATATCATGCGCATGGTTGCCCACCTTGATCTCTCTCCCGTGAGTCCCATAGCTTTTGCCACAGCAAGGGCTTCAATACTATTTTTATCATAACGGAGCACTAATTCTTTTCAGATGAACTCCTTTGTGGCCTTCTGCCTATACGTCGCAGCACGTGTATTCGTGCAGTATCTTAAGAGCCAGCCCGACGATAGTCAAGTGGCCAACTCTCTCCGTTTTTTGCTTGGATCTATGACTGCTCTAAGACGCCTGAACCCGCTGACCGAGTCGTTCCTCGTGCAACTGGATGTTGATCTAGACGCACTCATGGCCCGAAATCCTCGGTTGCACAACGCTTTTCCGAGAGCGTCTGAACTGGTATGTTTCTATTCCTGTTTTCGATCGTAACATAGGGGTCTTTATACTAACTGTCGCAAAGCCCACATCACATCCCTTTAACGTACTAGCCGGCGGAACCTATTCTAAGATGCCAGCCTCAACACAGCTCCGCACCGGCTTCGAAGCCTACGGAAGTGAAAACCGTTTCATGCGCCTGTCTGATGACAACGGTGTAAATCCTCAAACTTCAGCTGCGAACAACCTCTCGCCCCCCTCTGATTCCACATCTGCCAGACATACTCAGCCACCAACTTCCAACTCGATGCTCTCTAGCCAATGGCTAAAAGTTTCTGGCCAATCGAATACAAATCTACCCATGGCTCCAAATATGACCACATCACCACACTCGGGGACATCGGTAATTGGCAGTGTTGGGGGAGGCGACAGTTCTGCCGACCCAATTGATGTAACCATGTCAAACCATGGCACCCCGTCGGCAAGCAGCAGACCAACACCTAACTCTATCTGTTCCGATCAACACCAACCAGACCAACACCAGAAACACTCACTCCACGCATCCCGATCTATACCGTCTCAATCAACGCCGCTCAATAACCCGGCTTCTGGTGGTGAGGGTCACACCTCGTTCAACACACCTCCAGTTTCACAGGACCACTCAGTACCTCCCAATGGCGGTTCCTACACTTCGGGGGGCAGCCTTTTTGGCATGTCGCCGTCGGTGGGTCATGATTGTTTTAACGCAGAAACCGCGAACAATCCGAACTTTATCAATAATTGGCCAGATGTTGGACAGGCCCATTCTATGACCCCCATGGCTGAAGGTGTCTTGAGAACTTTTATGAATCTAGTTCCCATGGACGCCATGGACATGACGGCCTGGGATCAGCATATCCAATAAAAACAAACCAAATAGAAGGGGATGTGAGAGGGGAGGTTAATTCCTGTTTATTTCCGGCACTTCCACCATTAGTACACGTACTGTACTCTACTCATTGTCTTGAATACCCAAAGAATAGCGCATTTATTTTTATTTTATTTTCTTCACATTTCTAATATTGGCTGTATGAATTCTTCAGCTTTGTCAGTAAGCTTTTTTGTGTCATAAAAATTGGGTTACGCATAATTATTTGTTGCTTTGGTGGAAACGGGATTGGTCTATTTAGTGAAAACTTTGAGTATTTTTGTTGGGAGTGATCAAAAGGAATGGTATTCCAGAAAAAGAGACAGGGTTGATATACAAAAGTGTGATATGGTTGGGAGAGAAAGGATAACCGCCAATAGTTAATTGGAATAGGCACGGGCGAAATGTGGTATCGAGTGACGAAAGGGAAATGAGAGAAATAGTGTCGTAGCTGGTAGGTAACAAGAGGAGAAGGGTGATGTTTGTGCGCATCAAGCGGTAGCCTCCTCACTCTGCTTAACACTATAGGCCTTAAGAAACTCGGGGTCGTTTTCGATCTCCTCTTTAATCTAAAGCAATCAGTTGTTAGCAGAGTCTCTTTATCCCTATCCTGCTGCACTTCAACCTGTAAGCATTTCTCTCTATAGATAGGGGCCAAACGTACAATATCCAAGCCTCCCACCAGCTCTCCATCAATCCATAGCTGGGGGTATGTTGGCCAGTCTGCATATTCCTTGAGGCCCTGACGCACTTCATCATCAGCCAGAATGTTGAAGAACCCATACTTGACTGACTTCTCACGCAACAGTGCAACAAGCTGGCGCGAAAATCCGCACTGCGGTGAGCTCGGCGTGCCCTTCATAAACAGCATCACGGGTGCAGCCTTGACCAAATCTTTCAAGCGCGCAAAAAGCTCCTCCTTGGCCTTGACGGGATCAACAGGCTGATCTGGGACCTGAGTGTCTTGGGCGGCGGCGCCATTTGCTGTAGGAGTAGCATTGCTTTGCGCAGCACCAGTAGCAGCAGCAGCAGCAGAAGCAGCAGCAGCACCAGTAGCAGAGCCAGACGACTCGTTAGTACTGTGCTTTTCAACAGCAGCACGAACACGGGTAGCACTGCTACCACTAACGCTCTCTAGTACAGTGCCGTTGCGCATAAGCACAATAAACGGCACGGCAGTCACATCAAACTGCTCGCTAATGTCGCTCAGCTCTTCGGCATTGATGCTAACCCACGAGCTAGTTTCCGGCGCATATTCGCTGGCGAGGGTCTCGATAACGATGGCCATTTGCTTGCAGGGGGCAGCCCACGGCGCATGGAAGGAGATAACGAGCAAAGACGAGGCCGGGACAGAAGCCAGATGCTGGTCCCAAGCCTCTTGGCTAGTAATCTCGGTCACCTTGGACATTTTCGAGTTTACGATGATGATCGGATGTATTTTCGGAACGATTTGGGGAAAGAGATGTCGCAGAAAATTTTATGAATGGCGGCGACAAGAAAATAGGCGATGATGCAAGGCTGCGAGGGTGTGTGAGTCGTCTGGGTATTCTGGTATTGAGAGGGTCGATGGCGGGGTAGCGGGGAATAAATCAAAATGAAAATCAAAAATAAGATAAGAGCTGAATGAGCCAGACTCACCGGTTGGAAGAAGCTCAGGAGGAATCAATAGGGGAGAATTCTGCACGTAGGCCTAACAAACACAGATTGATAACGAAAGAGAGGGTCATTAGAAATAAAATAGTGTGAATATTTCTTATTCCAGCGTGTGACGCCACCGACTTGAGATAGAATCCATGATGGCGCAATTCTATCGAGTAAATAAATAGAAGGGGCTAGCCGCTTAGCGCACTACGTTGAACAGCGGCTATACAAATACAGCGCCAATAGGGCCGCCACAGAGGGTAGCTTCAGACCTCAGTATCGTTAGACCACTAAGAGCGCCGCTAAAGGTGCTGAGACAGACGGACTTACTTGCATTTACATAAGGCCATTTTTATCAGACCCTGTAAGAGCAACTTTGGCATCAAATGGCGTCTCATCTACTCTATTTCTGGCCAGTATTTTTCTAGACTTTATACATTGGGACATACAGCTACTACAGGACCGCAGCAGAGACGCTGTGTTCTTTGTTTGGCCATCTTAGTCTTTTAGTATCATGGCAAAGGTCGTTATGTATGTTATGTCACAGTGCTAACCCACAGCCCACCCCCACTAAAACACCGCCCCCTCCATTATAAGGCTGTCATTACTTGGTTGCCCTACCCTGCCTTGGAAGGGCAGTCACAGCTTGCCATGATCACCATGTAGCAAAACTTCAGCTTCCTTTGGACTAAACCTTGAACAACCCTCCGCAGATTCTTCTCTAATCGCCCCTACTTCCACAAAAACAGCTCAACTCATCCACAATGCCTCGCCCTACCCCCCTTGAAATTGCGACCAAGGCTGTCATCCGTCTTGTCAAGGAGGAAAAGTCGTATCACATTGAGCTCGTCAGCCAACTAGCCCGCCTGGACAAGTTGAAGAACGAAGCAGCTACCACCACCGACGAGAACCACAGCTTCTTGATCAAGCAAGAGGTACCCAAACGATGAACATCCCGTCAGCCCTTAGTTACCTTGCTCTAATATATACCGCAGGAAACCGCCATTCAAGAAACCCGTGCTATATTTCAACCTCTTGGTCTTCGCATCGCAGCTGCCGTCGAGAAACTCGTCGCCCAGATCGAATCCGACGAGGCCTCTGCTATTCCCGAGCAAATTGCTGCTGCAGAAGATGCAGTCACACAGGGCCGTGCCATCATGAATCAGATAGCCAAAGATGCCGCCATTGTCACTGCCTAAAGCTAGATACGACAAACGTGGTGGAGTTCGATAAGAAACACGGCCACAAGACTACTCGTCTGTTCTAGCACAATGCAATCGCAGATCTAGGAAAACTGCGTTCATTCTATTTCTCTCAAGGAGCCCAGATTCCTTAATAACCGGTTCATTATCCATATTTATTACTTGAAAAACAAAGCAAAAACCAACGTAGTCAAGATCAGGAGTAGTCATAATACCCAAATAAATAGCACAGTCCGCATAATAGCGACATTGCGCAGTTGAAGAAACAAAAATTCAAGCAGAAACGCTATGCTATACAATACAAACAAAAAGAATGCCAATTCCCAGAAATGTCACATGCTACTAACAACGCTCGCTCAGCAGCCAGTAAATCAAACACCCACTACCTATCCATCTCCATGTCTTCTTGTGACGGTCCCTCCACTATCATACGCGGTGTATCAGCCACGCGGTGTCCCTTGGACACTCCGTCATCCATCTCGACATCCTCACCTTCTTCAATTTCACCGTCATCGCCATCATCATTGTTGTCAGCATCATCTGCGCTTCTCTGGCTGGTCTCTCCTAGTCGCTCTTCACGTACGGAGCGACTTGATGTACAGCTGCGACTGCGCGATCTGCTGAGCTGGCCACGTAGTGTTGATCCAAGACGTTCCTTGTCCTTAGCAGGAGCCCCTTCTCCGTTGTCTGAAGCCATTGCAACTTCAGGGTCGCCCTTGGTAGCATCTGGTCGTGGTGTAGCACTTCTGCTTCCTGGGCCGGGCCGCGGGGTGCCAGCCGACGCTTCAACCGCCTCATCCTCCTCCTCTACCATGCCCTGCCTACGGTCAACCTCGTCTGCCTCATCGCGAATCTGCGCGCGTAGCAGCATGCCCTCCTCCATAATGCGGTTGAATTGATCGCGTCGTTCGCGCCATGTTTCGGCATATGTTTCGCGCTCGCGCTCTAGTTCAGCGCACTCCTCCTCAAGCTTCTTAAGGCTGGTAAGCTGGTCGGTGCGTGGGCGCAGCAGTCGGTTAGCGGTTATCTTGTCGGCGAGATCGTCAAAGCGCTTGCGCTTGCTGAGTGTAGTTCGAGCCTCGTCAAGTTTCTCACGGAGAGTCGCATTTTCATCGCGTGCTGCCTGGCATTCGTCAAGAATGCGCTGTTTGTCGGATTCATATAAATCGCGTTGGCGGGCGTTAGCATCAAAAAGGAATTGTAGGCGGGACAGTGAAGAGTCGAAAATCGCAAAGTCAGTAGTGAGATCGTCCTTTAAAAACTCTAGCATTCGCTGCTGATTGAGCCGCTCTTCTGATGTAGGTGTATTTGCTAAAGATGTGACCAAAGTTTGCAAGCGCTTGGTAACTCTTTTAAAGGGACGTTCTTCAACATTAAGTAACCGGCTCTTGTGCAACTCTTGTTCAGAGCGGTCTTCGAGAACTCCCCAGGTTTCCATCATGATGAACGACGCTACCCGTTAGAAGATTTATAAAGTAAGTATCTGGTGTCAGGAGTCTAATGCCCAGTACAGGTTCACTGATAGCGTGATTGAGAAGGAATATGAGGAGCAGCAGCGAAAAAAGAAGGGATGTTTGATGCAAAATATCAGTATCGGTAGGCTGAGTTAAATTATTTTCTTGCTCTGTTGCCAGCCTTGTACCATATGCAACCAATCAAATGTTTCTTTGTGAGAGTCGCGTCAGCTTAGTCATCAGCCACCACCCCCCCCCCCCCACTTATCCCACTTCTCCTCTTTGTCTCTTTTCTCACTTTATCATATTCTTACCACTTACTACCTTT
>JAXHKN010000484.1:0-19485 GCA_038407165.1 Ceratocystis variospora | reverse complement strand
ACCGCATGATTGTGGGTGGGGGGGGGGGGGGGGGAGGGGGGGGCGGAGAGGACTTGACGAGTTCAGGCATCAGTTATAACATTGCTGCGTTGCTGGTGCTGTGGCCCCCTTGTCTTTTCTTCAAGCAAACAGGCCAGCCTAACTGAGATCAGATCCAGAATAGGCCTGATAGATTAACAAGATTACAAGACTAGGGGCTGGATACGGAAGCCTCGGGCTGTGCGTTCTAGGCACCAAGTAAAATAACCACTACCCAAAAAAGCCTTTAAGGTTTTGTTGGAGCTCCTTTTAGTCCTTCAGACTTCTAAGCCTGCCAAGTGAGTGCTGAGTGCATATGGAGGATAATAGCAAGCTGGCATAAGCAAAGGGGAAAGGCATTGCTTTGAATTTGACCGCTAGGATTGAACTTTGCTATTTGACAGCCAGCCACCTTTCACCCATCTTTCTTCTTTCTTCCTCCTTCCTCTTCACCATAATATTCGAGCACTTCGGCCCTACCTTGTTTGTTTTCTCTTGCTCTTGGATTTCGTTGCTCGGTTTCTTTTGGCTGCTTGGCTGCTTTGCCTTGTCTTGTCGTCGTTTCTTAACTCTAGAGAAAACCCCTTCTTCCCCAGGCCGCCCCCTGTTTGTCTCTCCGGTTTCATCCCATTCTCTTTTGCTTTATTTTTGGCTTTACCTCCGTCCTTGTCTTATTATTTCCCTTCCTGTTCCTTCTAGAGCGTCTTCCCTTCTTGGCTGCCTTGTATTGCCTTCCTCAATTTATACCTGGCCCGACCCGGACCCGGATCCGTATGAGTGGTTTGCGCTTCTTACATCATCTCCATCACATCTAGATCTCCGCCGCATATACCCTCTAATTCTTCTCCCGCATTCTCCTTATCTATTTCCTCCACTCCCTTCCTCTGTCTCTCCCATCTTCCATCCCCCCCACCTCCCACCACCATCCCCCCCCCCCCCCCCCCCCCCCCCCACACACACACACGCCTCAGAACTCGCCATGACCTCACAGACAATCTTCCACGTACTAGAGCCCATTGAATGGGACGACATCTCACCGCATTCTGCCGATTTCACTGATATTCTCGACGACACAATCTTCCATGGGCGTTCCATCATCGCCTCATTACCAGCTGCCGCTGCCCCTCCGGCCAAAATACCGCTCGATGGCCACGTGCGTCTAATGGTCGAGGGCCTACGGCGTGAGTGGAAGGAAGTCAAGGGCGCCAGCGGCAAAGACGACCAGCTTGGGATCGCCGTATATCGCCTGCCTGCCGCCGATAACAAAGGCACATGGTTCGGCCGTCGAAGTGTTGATACCCGCGTGCCGTTTGACCGCTGGAAGAATGCTTTCATGGCTGAATTTCCCGAGGCGTTGCGCACCGGCCAGGTGATCCGTGGCTTGAGCGCTCAGGAGCAGATTGAGGATCTTGCCACCGACAGCTGTCATGTGCAAGGTACGCATATGTGCACACACACAAAATATATGTTATCAGACCAGCTAACCTTTCCCTCTAATTGCGCATACAGTTCTCCGTATGGGCGCTCAGTTTCCTGGCCCTACCGCTCCACGCGACTTCGTCGCCATGGTTCTAACTTGTGAATCCAGTGTGCTGTCAGCAAGCACCCAATCCGCCACCGCCACCGTCACTTCCGACGCCACCGCCACCCCCACCTCTGGACGCCTACTGCGCGAGCTTATCGTGGTATCTAAGCCGTGTGATCACCCGGCTAGCCCACCCGTACATGGCACCATTCGTGGCTTCTATGAGAGCGTCGAGTCGATCCGCGAGATTGAGGGCGCTGATGGCCATGTCGCTGTTGAGTGGGCAATGGTAACACGTAGTAACCCTGGTGGAAATGTGCCACGCTTCATGATTGAGCGTGGGACACCTAGTGCCATCTGCGGCGATGCCGTAAAGTTCTACAAGTGGATGGAAACAGCCGATTTGTCGGCCTACGAGCACCCTCTAGAGATGGCTACAAAGCGTCAGGGCGGCTTGTCGACGCATTCCTCCGAGACTCTTGCTACTGAGAAAGAAATGCCGACAGCTGCTGCTACTGAGCACGACTCCAGACATGCCTTCCACTCATTGTACCCTACAGGCCAGCAACACAGCCATGGCCACACCTACCACAACTCCCAACATGACTCTTCACATCTCAGCTCTCCACCAGGCAGCTCTCGCCGGTCCATTCAGTCCATGCGGAGCATAGAAGACACCCTTGAGGACCCTCTCCCTACATTCAACACCGCCTGTAACGGCATGCCTTCTGCTCACTGCCCATACGACAGTGAAGACGATGATAATGAGAGCTTCATCTCCGCCCTTTCAGAGCCTGAGCACTTCACCCCCAGTCCCCCATCACCGCATCGTCCTTCTTCCAGTATACACAGCTATAGCCACATGCCAGAGCGCCTCTCCACGGACGCTCCCATGGCCACCAATAACGGCTACCTTTCGCCACACCGCGCCAACTACACTTTCCCCATTATGAAGACCCATGGCACCGACAGCACGGCCACACCTCCCCGCCTATCGGCGGAATGGATGGCGTCGACCGAAGAGATTGCCGCCGCCGTGGCCAACAATCAAAGCAAGGACCGTCTTCGCAACCATTTGCAAAACCGCCGCCAATCCGCCCACTTGCATTCCGCCAGCATGCACACACCCCACACTACAGCGCCAAGGCGTAGCCAGAGCCAACATCGCCCACGGCGTGCAACTACACCATCGACTTCCTCTACTCAGCTTGCTGCTAGTCCACAACGGCAATATGCCGCATCTGCATCTGCCGCCTCCATCTCCTCTGCATCCGGTTCATCTTCCCGGTCACGCTCTCAATCCGGCTCCAAGTGCTCTGCTGCACCTAACAGTAGTAGTGGCGGCAGCATCAAAAAGGAGCACCGCAGTCTAGCCGATCGCCTGCTTCATCGTACGCCTTCCAAGAGTAAGGCGGCACGTAAAGAAGCGGAACGCCAGCGCAAACAGGAGGCCAAGGCACGGCGCGCTGCTGAGAAACGCGAGGAGCGCGAGATGAAGCAAGGCATACGAGCGCGTCATGAAGAGGAGAAAAGGGCACGGCGAGCTGCTGCTGCCGCACTGAAGACACAGAAAAATGCTTCGCATAAGCGCCAAAGCAGCAGCGAGGGTAGTATGGGCAAAGAAAATAACTATGGCACATCGCCAGCGGGGGCTCGATCAGGACGAGCTGCGGGCACAGAAAGCGTCCCGCGTTCAGTAGCAGGCGGCCTAGGATCTGCTAGACCGGCATCAGCTGTAGTGTCTGGCGCAGCTGCAGCAGAGGACCCGCGGGTGCTGAAGCTGGAGAGAGATACGCTCAAAGAGCAGGTAGCACGACTGAGAAACCAGAATGCCATGCTTGCTGGCCGTTTGGGACAGCTGGGCTTGGAAGATGACGAGATAAAACGCTTGGCAGCACTTTCATCTAAGCCTCGATGACTGACATGATTATATGTTGTGACACTATCATTTCCCTGTATCATCATGCGCTAAAGCCGAACCCAATACAAACAACTAATGATAACGATAATAAATAAAACAACAGCTGAAGATAATAATGATAAATATACTGTAATATATCTGTCATGACATATGCTTGTGCTGCTGATCTTGGCATGTGATGTCATCTCTCGTTGGTTACATCTCTAGTAGCAAGCCAGAGACACTGTTAGCCTTGGCCGTCTCCTCAAATAATGTTATTTTCGCCTCAATGTTGACGCCCAAGCCCTTATTCATCAGTTCCTTAGCGGCCACTAAAATCCGCGCGGCCACTGCAAACACGGCTGGTTTGGATGCCCAACCAATCGGTCCATCGAAGTTGTCCTTTGCTGTTTGGATTAGCAAGTCAAGGCCTTTGGCGGTCCACTCGGCCAGCAGGCGCACTTCCGCCTCATCATCTGTCCATGCCAGAGCAGCAAACACCCGACGCCAACGTTGCGTCTCGCGGATCTCATCGATGAATAGATTCTTCTCTTCTACTGCAAACAATGCGTTATTTGGCGTCAGCGCTGTCTTGAGCTGAATTACAGCACCGCTTTCTTCTTCCATAGTAGTATAACTGGCACTTGCCACAAGCAAATCAAGACTTGAGGGCATGTAGCCTGTCATACGCGCCAAGACTTCCTGGCGGAAAGCTGTGTTTTTAGCAAAAGTCTTTTGCATGTACGCGGTCAAGGCCACTGCAGCCTCGACAGGAACCAGCGTGGCCCCAGAAAGAACCGGTGACAGAGCTGTAGCGGCAAGCTCGCGGATTTGGTCATCGTCATCGTTTAATGCGTCGTACAATGCGAATAAGGCATCCGGAAGATTTTGCTGTTGCTCGGCGAAAGGCCCAGAAAAGAATGTAGTCAGGGCTGATACTGCAGCGTAGCGGGTGTCAAAGGGCTATGAAAATATTAGTACGTTTTCATCGTATATATTAGCCACCCCGCAAAAATAGAACTTACTTGATCATCGTGGACACTCTGGCGCATTAACACAGCCCACTTCTTCCACCAATTGACTGCCTCAGATCTCTCAGCCAAAGCATCGCGTAGCATCTTGACTCCGCTCAATAGAATCAAACCGTCGCCCACAGCAGGCGTCAAGGTAGTATCCATTAGCCTGGTTAGGTCCATGTCATCACTAGCTGCCTGCTTCAGCTCCTCCTTGGTAGCAACAAACCCTGAGCTAAACGTATGGGTGAGGATCGCCGCTAGGTTGCGCGCTACAAGATCATACGGACAGTCGTCGCAGTCTATTTTCATGTGGATAGCTGCTAACTGCCTGATCTCGGATATCGACAGTTCCTCCAGCTTGAGCATGTCATAGACGGTATCTAAAAACACGGTCGCTGTGCTGGGGTTGTGTTTAACGAATCCGATAATCTCGCTCAGTTCACCAAACCGTTTTTGGACCACAGCACAAGACACCTTCCAGCGCACATACTGAATACGAGCCAGCGAACCAAGAGAAATTATCTTGGCCGAGGGAAGAGGCACGACAAAGAGATCCTCATCAACCTGGCCCATTTTCTCAATGCAAAACTCGAGGGCCCGGCTAAGAAGCGCCAAGAACGCAGCAAATATCTCCGGATGAAAGCTCCTCTCGGTGCTGAGACTATTACCTGTAGTCTTAAGTAACTGTAGGAGTGTTTTCCATCCCATAACTAGACGCCCCGGCTGCACTTCGCAATGGCGCTGCAGAACACATCCAAAGGCCAAGAGAACGCCGTGGATATAGTTCTGCCCATTTCGACTGATATCCGCAAATGCCTTGTCCAGCAAAGATGAGATTTCGCTCATCCAATCACCATGCAACAAGCAAGAGCACAAAGCACGCGCTGCTATCTCACGAACATGCCATACAGGGCTGTCGAGGTACTCGGCAATGTACTTTTGTGCTCCATCCCGGATCTCCTTGGGAGGGCCAGCGCGGCGGATAATGTCAAGAGCAGGAAAGACAGCCTCAGCAGCACTTGCCATAGTAGGGTTCAGTTTAAGCTTTGATGAGCCCTCCTTGAGCAGTTGCAGAAGAAGAGGTGGAACGCTTTGGTATTTGTCGTATTGGATACGCAACGCCTTACCGTCCCATCCAGCCTCAATCATAGTCTTGTTTTCGTTAGTACCTAGAAGACAATCCATGATAGAGCGTAGTAGAATGAGACCACAGTTGCGAATAGCCCAGCTATCATGAAAGTCAGTAAATTTGTTGTATCACTATAGGTGAGGCTAAGGGAAATGGTTACGTACACGGAGGACTGCAGACAGTTTGCTGCTAATGCTAAACACTTGGATAAATATTTGTCTGAGCGCACTCCAAGATAGCTGAGCTGCGAACTCTTGAAGATATCTTTCAAACTGTTAAGCGCATGTACCTGGCATAGCTTTGTGCCAAACGCCGTCGAGGCTGGCTGGCCCGCAATTTCAATCAGCTTTGACATGACCTGGTCAAATGATGGATTCTGTGAGTTGGCCATCAGTATGCCTGTAAACATGGCAGGGATGCCAGCCGAGCGCCTCGTGGTAGATTCCTGCTTAAAGATTGCTTCTAAAGAACGCTGGTACCATTGAGCTAGCAGAGTTTCGTGAGCAAGAGTAGAATTTTCTTCGTAACTCTCGCTGATTTGACAACATGAGGCAAAAGTGTGCGCGGCAGTAGTAAAGGCACCACGGTGTCGTAAGGTAGCCAGTTGTGTGAATGCCAGGTCGCCAACAGTAATTAGATTTTGTCTTGAAGGGAAAATCAACCCTGGCTTTTTCAGATTCTTGGCCCCGGTGATTATGATACGCAAAAGCTTGCTGGACTCATCGACGGATCGAAAACTAAAGCTGAGGACATCTTTAGTACCAATCCCATCAACCTCCTCGAGATCATCAGGCAAAAAGCCCTCGGGTGAGTTGTCACACAGAATATCGCAAACAAGCTCCCACATACGAGTACCAAAAGATATCAGCTTGGTCTGGATCTCAAGCATTGACTGTAGCTCAGCGCTCTCATAGGTGGTTTCTTGACAAGTCTGGAGAATGTAACCCAGAGAGGCAAACTCGCCATGGGTAGGAGCTTCCAGGACAGCTACTCCCAAGTCTTTTTCAGCCAAAGCAACCTTCTCGCTCAAAGTTGCTATAATTCCATTGAGGACGGCAAGACGGGCTTCGGGAGTTTCCGAGAAACGGTACAAAAGATCGTAAGTTCGGGCAACCCCGTTAGCGTAGTCAGCACGGCCAGTAACTGTGGCCAGGGATGTTGCTCTAGGTAAGAAGTTGGTGATCGTCTGGACTGCAGTTTGCCCATTCAAGAATTTGCTGAACCGGGGGTTTGTCATGACAGCCTTCAGAACTATAGCACTACCGTCGCGGATATCATCAAACGGGTCCATCAAAAGGTCAAAGAGAACACGCGACCATGATTCATCAAAGGTCTCAAAGAACAGGGCGTCGTCTTCGGGTCCAGCCCAGATACGGGCCTCGTCGTTCTCCTGCTTAATGACCTTGACAAGCACCTTGAGGCCCATAGTATGACGCTGATACGAAGCCGTTGGTACTAGCTCCCACTTGATAAAATTCAAATACCACTTGAGGTATTCCTGATGCTCTGCCAATACAGTCTCTAGCTCGTCAATGGAAATTTTAAGCACATTGGTGTGCTGAAGCTCTTGCTTCTGCCTCTTAAGCTTGGGCTCAGAGTCTAGGCTTCCATCAACTTTCATCGGCTCCCCGCTCTGGAGCTGTGTCTTCATGCTGCGACGAACCAGGGCAATGGCACCACGAATGCGCCTGTACATGGAGTTTGCAATGCCAAGAAAATCAACACGAAACTTGGCATCAGACTCCGAAAAATACCCTGGTATGTACTTGCGCAGGAGATTCAGTGCGGTTGTAGAGTATGGCCGCGTAGTTGAAGAGCTAGATACAAGCAGCGACATGGCAAGGAGGCGGACGTCATACGAGGACTGGCCCAAGACACTATCCAGAATCTGTTCCTTAAGGATGATGGGCTCGATGTTGTTTTTGCTCTTTTTGGATGATCTCTTCGAAAAAACAGGCTCTTCCACGAGACCAGCCTTTTTTCCGACCTGCAAAGCAGCCAATTGCAGCAATGCCGTGGAATCGAGATCCGCCGTGGTAGCCAGTCCCTCCTCATGGGACCTATTCATCTCTTCCAGGAATAGCAGCGAATCGGAACGCTCAGCCTTAAAAAGGGGCAAAAATATGTAATTCATAATTGCCACAACGAAGCTTGGGTCGGAGCCTAGACTGTTTGTGAGCAGATGCCTCCACGTCTGCATACTAAACGGCATAGATTCCAGAGAACCACCCTCCTTTGATGCAGAGCGAATAGACACGTAGACAGTAGCGATGAGCTTTCCAGCCACCTGGCAAATGAACTGTTGACCCATCCACTGTAAAACTTCGCTGATGTATTTGCACCAGACCTGGCAGTGATTCAGATGCGGGTCCAAGCCCGCTGTCTTTACATAAGCATCAGAAATATACTTGATGTCCAAGGAGCCCTTTGATATCAGAAGGGTCTGTAGCTTCATCGAGGCCTTGACAACGGGCTTAGTCGACTGTCGAAGCATAGCATGAACAAGGGAGTCGGCTACCGTCTCCTGCACAGCCGCAGCAATGTCTTGATCAGGGTTGTTGGCGATAACAAAATTGACCAGATCCAGCACATGGCGAAGACTACGGTCATTATCTTCACTGCTCCATGCCATGTAGTTAGAATACACATCCAGGCATACACGCTTGCTGAAAATGAAGTTCCGCAGGGTGCCAGCCTTGGATTTGCCGCACAGCTCAACAAATGAGACGAAACGGTCTCTAGCGGTCTGGGGCGTAGAAACCGCTGCCTCAGTGCAGAGCGTAGCGAAAGCCTGAGCGCATATCCTGAGATGTAATGTACAATGTTAGATTCGGAAGCTGTGAATAGGAAGAAGAAGAACGTGTGTATATAAGGCCTTACTGAGAGTGGGAAGCTTCAGGCTGAGACTGGATCCATTGTACAATGGCCACTGCCTTGGAGTTGGCAATGTCTTGCGGTATCTGAGTCGGGCCCTCCATTATAGAAAACAATCCCAATTGTCTTTCTTTTCGTTGATGAAGGAGAGAGCTGCCGTGGTGCGTATGAGGATATCGCTCTTGTTGGATTGTTCGATGCAGAACTTTTCCAGGCCAGCCAATTACATCACGAAGTGGGGGTCTGGAAGGATCTTATCCCAATTAGGAGGTGTAAGTAAGTTAGGCCAGGCAAGGCTTTTGGCAGCAAGACAGAGCAGCGGTAAATCGAGAGTTTAGCTAGTAAGAATCTTCTGTTGATGAAATTGTTTCGGCGTTCAAAATATATTTCCTGCAACTAAATGAACGCTTCCTTTGCTCAAGCTAAAGAGCCCACCCAAAATACACATCTTGTTTCTATAGCTAGTAAGAAGCACAAGTGGGCATCACCAGCTATATCTACGATAAGATAAAGTAGCTTATCGCACGTGACTCGCTATGCCCTCCCCACAAGTTTCTTTTTTGTAAGCAATCCCCACTACATGAAAAAAAAAAAGATGGAAAATACAGGCATCACCCGCTACATCTCTTTTCTTCGAATCTCCAAACCACATACCTGACGCAACTTACCAGATTTCTGGGAGACAGTAAATTCAGCCAAAATGTCGAAGATCACTGTCGCCAACGTGCGCACCCAGGTGGGTGAACTCCTTGAGTACTCTCTGGAGACCAAGAAGCGCAACTTCACTGAGACCGTCGAACGTGAGTTATTCCCTAGAAAATGAAGGCTATCTTGCCAAGCCGGTGGCTGTGGATATTTCAATTGTGCTAACTCGTGTGTGTAAATGCTACAGTCCAGATCGGTCTCAAGAACTACGACCCCCAGCGTGACAAGCGTTTCTCGGGTACCATCAAGCTGCCCATTGTCCCCCGCCCCAACATGGCTATCTGGTAGGTCCTGCTTTTCTACACCGCTATATTCCGTTACCTAGTGCATGGAGGGAGAGAGAAATTTGGAGTCAATTCTAGGGATCGTCTCTTGTCAACTCACTAACACGGAAAACAGCATTCTGGGTGACCAGTTCGATATCGATCGTGCCAAGCACGGCGGTGTCGACTCCATGTCGGTCGATGACCTGAAGAAGCTGAACAAGAACAAGAAGCTTATCAAGAAGCTCGCCCGCAAGTACGATGCCTTCATTGCTTCCGAGACTCTGATCAAGCAGATTCCCCGTATTCTGGGTCCCGGTCTCTCCAAGGCTGGCAAGTTCCCTACCCCCGTCTCTCACGCTGATGACCTGAGCGGCAAGGTTACCGAGGTCAAGTCGACCATCAAGTTCCAGCTGAAGAAGGTTCTGTGCCTGGGTGTCGCTGTCGGCAACGTCGATATGACCCAGGAGCAGCTGGTTGGTAACATCATGCTGGCCATCAACTACCTGGTCTCCCTGCTGAAGAAGGGCTGGCAGAACGTTGGTAGCCTGACCATTAAGGCTACCATGTCTCCCCCCAAGCGCATTTTCTAATCGTGTCGCTACTTGGCTTCTGTTTCTTCTCTGCTGGCACTGCTTAAGGAGTTTTGGGGTCATTATTCTGAGAAGGATAGGGCAGCGTTTGTGCCAGCTCTGAAGATATCTTGACTGATATTTTTCGGAGTGAGCGTGACGCTCTTGTTCTACGGGCCCAGGACGGCCAAGGCCAGTTTTGCCTTCTGTAGTTAAAAGGCTGACAATGTTGTGCCCTGCACCATTAGAGCCATGGGCTGCTAGAACAGCCACATAGAAAAAAAAAGCTATAAACGAGTCACGATGAACAAAAGAAAAAACTGTCACCCAACCATTACCAGCTATATAAAGCGTGACCGACCATGGAAGCCTGCCACGCACACAGGTAATTTGTCTTGTGGTCCTATTTCCCTAAAGGGATAAACATGGACAAGCGCTGTGTCTCGTCAAATTAAGGCTAAACAGCGACAGTTCTGCCAGGTTGCAGTTAGAGTCATCCGCAATTCAGCCGGAATAAACATAGTAGTTTTCTATAAAAGGAGTATCTCGGTATATCAGTTGGAGTTGACAAAAACCATCGTTCGCAGTTGGGGATTGTCTGTATGCATCGACCTTTTTTGGGTCTCGTGAATAGAAAATAAATGAACGGCAGAGACATTGTTGTGTAAAGTCCCGTCGTCAGGATATCGAGGGCCACACTAGGTAGGGTATGTATGATACACCTTAGGGTTAGACTAGCGTAAGAATCGCCAAGCAAGGGTTATTTGGCAGCACAGCACGTCTCTTCAGATCCGGCTTTACTTGTAATGATTCTTGAACGGGCCGAATTTGGCAAGGAGAATAGGCCGAAAAACGAGTCGACGACTGGGAATAGTTGAAAGATAGCATTTCTTCATTTAGGTCTTTGTTTAGGGCCTATCAAGGAAACGAGGAAAGATCGTAAGGAGAATGAAACACCCCTGGTCCTACAAGTTATGCCTCTCCCCGAAACACCAACCGAATAGGAATTAGGTGACGAGAAGAAGGTGAAAAAGAATTGAGGCTCTGTCTGGCCCGTTTGGGATTGTCTGGGTTTTTTCTGCCCCGGTTTAGATCAAGACAGGCCGTGGGATTTGATTGAGGCGGACAAGCCAGGCCGAGCCAATCATGTTGGTGAATATATTCTGGTGCTACGCGAGGAATAAGCGGGAGGGGAAAAGAGAAGAAGAGAAAGAGAATAGACGATAAAAAAATAGAGTACATGCTGGGATTTTGCAGGCGGCAAGAGATAAAGTCACGTAAAAGCCATAAAAGCAAAGAGGTCACTTGATGCAAACAAAGCGCATATGCAATAGCCTGCTGATGACCAAGTCTCCATCCCATCCCACACCCCGGTCTTGTTTCTAATCGGCCCATTTACGGGCCACACTCACACTGAGCTCGACCGTCTTCAAGAAAGCCTCGATTTAGAAAAAGACGGGAGCACAAAGGGCACGGGTGTTGTTCTTTTAATCTAGTTTAATCGTGCCTTTTCTGTCTTCATCCATGTCTACTGGGACGTTCGAGAGTCTCAACTGAGATGGGCAGGGTTAAGTCCGAGATAGACAAAACAGGACCACGGGAGAAGGAGAGGGAGACAGGACAGAAATGGCCGGAGACGTTTTTGACCAAGTTTTTTTCTTTTCTTTTTTTCTTTTTTTCTTCTTTTCTTCTTTTCTTCTTTTGTTTCTTTTCTTGCGCTTCTGCGCATGTATTCGTACGTACAAATCTCGATATGTACGTATGCTGCTTAGTTGGTGTTTATTTTCTGGCTTGACGTCAGTGCTTCCTAAATGAGCGAAATGTTGGCAGGCATGTGTGTCCAGGTTGTCTGGGTGCATAGGGATACGCTAGATCTATACTTGCATGTGAATACCTATGCATGCTACGCCTGTAGCTGTGGTTCTTCATTATCAGCAAGCTGCCCTGTGGGCTCTACACTGACTGCCCTTTTCTCCAAGTTCCCCACCAAGAGCAGGCTAGGGAAGCCAGGCTTGCAAATGCGTGCGCTGGTCTGCTGCTCTGTGCTGCCTGCCTGGCCTGTTTGTGTGTCTACATGTGTATGCATTTACCGTTATAACGTGATAGGCATTTCTGGAGAAAGGGGGCAAGGGAACAAAAGAAGAACGGACTTGCAACCCACGAGCTTGTAAGCAGGACAAGCATCAAGGTGCAGCACAAAGCGGCGGTTGGTCTTCCTCTATAGCTTGGGATTGAGAAGAAGAAGAAGAAATGAAAGGACTCGCGCGAAGTATGACCCAACAGAGGAATCGGCGTATACCTTCAGAAACCCCAATCAATTCAGACGTCTTTGGAATAAGAGAGGAGCTTCTGATTTTCCTGGCACCAGACGCAAAGACAGGCACATCGCGTGCGTGACTTCCGGAAGAAGAGCCTGTACTGTACTCCAGGTTTTGGGCCATGGTTTCCAGCTTCCACACTTGCATCTGCCCTGAATAAAGGAAAGCATAGCCAACTCAATTCCTAAATCCCATCCCTTTTTATCCTCTTCCCTTGATGTGCGAAAGCTGGCTTTGAGCAAGCTCGAGCTGAAGAAAAGCAGATAGCCCGCCCAAGCCCGGGTCCAAGCACCCCAAACAACCGCCAAAAATCCCAAAAACGGTATAAAGAAAGAACAAGAACCAAAGAAAAAGAAAAAGAAGAGAACAAAATCTCCACATTCAAGGGTAGGGCAAAGCAAGAGAGGGAGGGGGAGTGTGGGAGGGAAGGGAAGGGAAGGGAAGGGAAGGGAAGGGAAAGAAAAGCAGACCAATTGCTGATCCTTTTAATGTTTGTTAGCTGTAGGTGCATTTTTTGAACGGCTGATATGATATATATGTCAATATGTCTACCTACTCCTTTCTTCTCTTGTTCTTTTTCTTTCCTCATCGCTCTACCTACCACCTTCTTCGTTTCTTCGTTTCTTCGTTTCTTCGTTTCTTCGTTTCCTCGTTTATTCTTAATTCTTATTACCCCCTTCTCGTGTCTTTGCTTGCCTGCCTACTTTAACCATAGTCTCTCGTCTTGTCTCCCTTGACAAGACAGCCCCGACTTACCTAGCGGGAGCTGATATGGGTGAATTCGAATGATTCCTTTTATTCCTTTTTAAGCTAAAAAGATAAAAATCTTGCCGTGCCTAGCGCAGTTTTAGCTCCTCCTCTCCTCCTACGTTACTAATAGGGCCGTTGGACTGCGTTCACAAAAAAAGCAAAAAAGCCCGTCTTCTGTCGCCACCATCCTTTCCATATCTCGAGAATCTCTTTGGCATCTTCTTTTCTGATCTTTTCATTCTGGGGTTTTTTTTTCTCGTGTGTTTATACGTGCCTCGTCTTTCCTTTCCTTTTTTTCCCGTTCTTTCTTCCTTGTTCGCCATTGCTGCTGCCATTTTGTACTGTCGATTATAATATCCTGCCCGTTTTCGGCTACTACTATCCCTTCTGACGACGATGTGCGCATGACACACAACAGCCTCTCAGCGCGTTTACCAAATCTTTCTTCTTCTTCGACCCCAAAGGCATAGATTCCTTTTGGCTTTCTCCCCCATATCCTCTCTGAGCGGCTGCTTCCTCCAAGCTCTAAATCTCGCGACATCGTCGCATCACCTACCTCCGTCTTATCCTTTCCGTTAACACCATCCATATTTCCATCATGACTTTGCCGCAACTATCTGAAAAGCATACCGCTGATGCTACCGTCCCTTCACCATCGCAAACGTCCTCCATGTCCTCCATACCCAAAGAAGACGCTACCGAAACCATGCCTTCTACTCCTTTGCCCACACCCCAGCACGGCACAACCACCCAGACCTACAACGCTATCGACCCTGAGAGCCAATCCCCACCACCGAAAGACAAGCCTATGCTTTGTGGTATTCAACGCCGCTCTATGATCATTACCGTCGGCGCGGGCTTGCTGATTCTCGTTGCTGCCATCGCTTTTGGCGTTGGTGCCGGCATTGCCTTCAAAACCTGAACTAAACGACTCAATTCGCTCTATCTACTTAAAAGACTAATTCATTAGCAAGGCCAAGCTAGCTAGGGCTTTGCCACGGATTTATGCTAGCCTAGCAATATGTTTACTCGCGGGCTGTCATTGGGATCTAGACCGCCCTGCTGCCTTTTTCTTTTCTTTCTCTTTGCTACATACTGTCTTGTCTGTCTGTCCGTATCAGGCAATTCCGACGACAGCTACTGGGCGCCATGCTAAGCCACATCTTCACCATCAAACATCTGGGCAAGAATGCTTCGAGAAACAACAACCAGCTTTGCGATTTAACCCGGCACTCTTTTTGTGACTGCTCATTTGCATCTATGACACACATACACACACATACACACACACCACTTTGCTATCTTGTTTCCGCAGTATTTGCTGTCCTCAGCGTAAAGCCTAGAAAAAGGACGGCTTAGACCAAATTCGGCTACACATACCCCGGACTACTAACCAAGCCGGCTTGGCTGGCCATGATTTCCAACACCCCCGTCACAGATACATACAAAGAACTCGAGACTCTGGAGCTTGGCGTACAGCCTTGCCACCAATTGAATCAGGTTGTGCAAATTTGCCAACAAGCCCAAATGTGCAACTTAATTTGTAGCACATACTAAGCCATGCCCTTGCACAGGCCTGCATATATTACTACGATGTGCACGCCGCCGCCGGCATCTATCTCAGCACCAGAAGGAAACTTTCAATGGTCCGTCCCCCGTAGTGTATTTACTTTGCCGTGTTAATGTTAAATCTCCGGCGCTGTATTTTGCCTACGACAAACGATTCGTTATTAGAGTGCAAATATAGCGCACCTTTCATACATAACTGTAATAGACACATTGATAACACCACGCTTCTTTTATCCCAACTTCAACCCCTTACTTTTCTTTTTTGTTCAGGAAACGAAGAAGCAAACTGGCTTCGTATCGTTTATACAATGCAAACTCACTCCACGGGCTACGACCACATCCTTACATTCCTAGGAACAAAGAGGGAGGACGGAAAACGTGCTACTGAAAACCAGTCTGTAGATAACTGACCGTCCTCCCAAGGCTTAACGAATCAGGGTCAACCCCATAGGCACAATCCTTCTCTAGTGCACTAAAAATCAGACACAAGAGAAATAGTACCTAGTTGTGAACTCTTGAGGTCCTGTAAGAACGAAGATATGAGAGCGTAGGACAATCGAAACTGCACCCTTTCACATTCCAGCAACCGTTTCTTTCTTGAGCATTCTAATCGGATGGGCTGCAGAACTTACTTTGCCCTGTCTCATTTGAAGACAGACAGATGCTTGCCTAATGGTAGTAGCATCGATGCGAATCCCATCGTCGCTATTGTTATCTACCGAGAGGGGAGAGGGAGGGGGGGGGAGGGCTAGGTTGTACAGATTTGACAAGCGTCCAACGTGTAAATCCATTGGTCAAATCCGATTCCATATACCCAAAAGAAAGATACGGTCACGTCATGCAACTATTCCAGTATCGATATAGATAAAGGCTCTTCCCTGTGGCCTTGGGTGACCGTAGTAGATAACAATGATAATTGCATATTTCCGAGGGTCACACAAGAATACGCAGGATTTACAAGACAAACAAGGACTTCATGAAATGCAAGAAAACTTTAGTAATTAACACGTGATCCACGATAACAGCCATTCCTTTGTGCCAAACCAGGCTTTCCAGCTCCCCGTGCCTTCGATGAAAAAAAGCCAATAAGATAAAAAGAACAAACAAGTCTAAATAGTATAACAAAAGCAGAAATAGAGACAAAAAGGATGGGCAGGGGAACGCCATGTGGAAGATGAACCATCTCCCACCCTGTGAAGTTGCCTTCCGAAGTTGATAAGGCATCAGGTAAACAAAGATAGAGCATGCTGAATGCTCAACAAAAACAGCAAAAATATACACTTCTATGTACACAAAAATAGAATTAGATGAAGAAAGAAAAAAAAATGAAAAAAGGGGTGGCAAAAAAGAAAATAGTATGGGAAAAAAAAAAAGGATTAAAACAATGACAGAAAGGCTCGTTTGAGAAGAAGAGAGAAAAAGGAGCAGAAGGGAAAATAACAAAGAGCTGCATATGTGAGTATACAGCCAAGAATAAAAGGGCAAACAAACAAACCAAAACATTGTAACAGTGGCTGGTACGACCAAGATCAACAACTCTTGGTCACCCGCCATATCACTAGGCCCCGCCGCCCGACAACACGCCTGAGTGTATTCCAGACACCATCCTCAGCAAAGTCTAGATCATCCAAGTTCAAGTGTTTGGAATATCTCCAGACTTCGCGGAAACGCAAACCGTCTAGACCCTTATTAGGCAAAAACGGATCGATCCATGTGGCTGATGCTGGCGCGACAAGATATGAGCCTGTCTTCTCTTTTCTATACTCATTGTTGCGGCGGTCGGCAGGCGTATCGCACGTAGCTATCTCGGTTAGCCGAGAAAGCAGTTCAGGTCCAGGAAGGCTCATGACATCTTCTGTTGTAAGAACCTCGTTTTTGCCATTTAGGAGCCAGATGGGCGGCATGTAAGTCTTCCACCAAACTGCATGGGTGGCGTCGGATTGCTGGCTCATAAAAACTTGAGCTGGAACAATACCACCTTGATGATAGGTGCCCATCAAAATACCAAATACCGAGTTGAAAATGACCCATGAGGCAACCCAATAGCGCCAGATCTTTTTATTCTCTGGAAGCTGTATTGATGACAATATCAATGGCACAACGGGAAGTAGAAAGCGGGCTTCCTGATGTTTGAAGAAGGAAAGCATCATGATTCCAGATAGCGCCGAGTACAGGCGGAATGAGTGCCGCAGAGACAGGCGAGCGCGGGTAAATATGAGAAGAACAGCCGGGCCAATTAGTATAGGGAGGTTCCCGAAAAGATGTTGATACCAAGGATGCAAACCATGATGAGCCAAGTTATCAGGATTCATGTTATAGCGAAGGTTATTGAGGGGAGTAATGATCGGGTTCCTGAAGAGATCTAACCATGTAATCGCACGCGGTGTGTAGAACGCGGTGTCTAGTGCAATAGCAAGAAAAGCAGTGGCAAGACCAGAAAAAACTAAAGCAGCAAGTGAGCCAGGCTTCCTAAAAAGCTTCGGCAAAATATACAAGCCAGGGACGAGAAGGAAGGCAGGGACTGTAATACGGTTGAATACTCCAAATACAGCGATGATCCCTAGTTGGACGCAAGAAGACGAAATGTGCTGTTATGGCAAAATAATTAGCTACCATACATCTTTTTTTGCTCATATGCATGCTGGTGGTGGAGAGGGTAGGGAAAAGGCACAGGCACCATATCGTGACTTAGAAGCAGCAAAATACCACTTTACAGAGAAAATGATTCAAGCTGAAAACAGCAAATATCTTGTCTGTAAGCAGGAAATGGCGGCAAAACCCGGCCTAGACAGCATGAGCGCGGGCGAGGATCAATGATAGAACATACCGGGTCTCGTTTAATACGGCTTATCAGCACCATGCACCAACACACAACCAATGTCTCGATGGAGTTAGAAAAAGTGTGCGTTTGATACGTCCAGGTGACGTATGATGACGCAACAAGCAGCCATGCGCGATTTTGGTGCTGAGTAGAATCTTGCTTCATCAGCTCGTAGATGGCAAAGTCTTCCAAAACTAGACTGGTTACAAACATAAGCACTCTGAGGGTCCAGAATACAGCAATGGGTGTGATTTCACCATCATGACCATTGCCAACCCAAAGCCATTGGAGCAGTTGCATGGGAAGACCATAGACTGGCCACAACGGGAAAACGCTTCGTATGGGGTGATCGCCGACGAATTCCCATGTTTTTCGTACAGGGTAATGGAAGATTTCTCCTATAAAGATGTAGTCAGGCCGGGTTAGCAAGGTGTCCTGGTAATTGATAAGGCCGGACATCGATGCATCATAGGGTAAGCGAATAGTGGCGCAGGAGATAATGCAAGCGAGGTATCAAGGACTGCATGTGGTGAATATCCGTTCTATTTTACCGGCGATAGATTGAGAGAAACAGATAATCATGCAAGCAATAAAGGGAATGGAGAGGCCACAAACCTGCTATCACTTCAGGACCCTGAAAGTTTTCATCTGGATGCAAATAACTGGGCGAAAGCGCAAACCACAAGCGCACCAATAGGAGAAAAACTCGTAGTAGAACCGGTATGCGCCTTGCCATCTTGAAGCATACAAATGTGAAGAGGGTATCGAGGGGGGAAATAGGGTCAGCGACAGGGAAAGCACAGTACCAAGCTTTTACTTGGATGATGGAGGATATATCTCTCGATTTGAAGTCGCGCGAAAGAGTCAGATTCGTATTTTCTAGGCAGAGGAAAGGCTGGCTATAGTGGGGGGGGGGGGGGTAGCGAACTCGAAGTGAGAGTGATTCGTGGCGGGTTCGTTGTCGCGTCAAGGTTCTGGGAGGTCGTCAAGAGAGGGAGGAGATTGGCGATGTGCGTTATCAAATGTTGAATTTTCTGGTCTTTTGTTCGCGATTGCGGCGTAGTGTGGTTTGTGTAAATCCACAAATAGCATGTGTCGTGGCAAAGGAAAAAGATACAATGGAAAGCAAAAGCTGTTGTGAAGGCGCAAGTCGAAGCGCAAAAGGTGAAGGGTGGGAAATGGAAAGCGGGACAGAGTGCGGAGACAGTATAGAATATAAGGAGAGAAAAGCCCCCCAACAATTCGTCACAAGGTTGGCGGCAGGTGCAAGATCGGAATGAGGAAGACTGAGAGGAGCGCACACACGGCAACACAAGACAGAGCAGAGGCGACTGGAAAGGGAAGGGAAAGGAATAAAATAAAAAAGTGTTGAGAAGTTTCAAAAGGTAATTGTGAATTGGCGTTTTCTTTTGCAAGAAGACAAAATAACACCACCCTTCTTTTTGTCACCCGTCGTTATCTTGACAGAGCTAAATAACAGAGAGTAAAAATTAATAGCAATGGCCCTTTTCGGCTTGAAAAAGAGACCCCTTCACCGACAGAATTGCCAGATAGTGTTGAAAGTCAATTGTGTGGTGCGATAATGAGCATGAGGTTTTGATGGTGATAGGAGAAATGGCCAGACCTCAATTTTATGGCTCGGTGCTAGTTGGAGCGAGCTCAGGGAGGGGAGAGAATTCGCCAGAGCTGCCTAATTCCAAGAAACAATGGATTTATGTATGTATATATATATATATACATATAAAAACACGGAGCAGAAATAGATAATAAAGAAGAAAAAATCTGGCCGTTCTCAGTTGCAGGTTCCGCGAGTGCTTGCTCTTCCACTCAGATGAAATGTCAAGAGCACTGGAGCAATTGAACAATTGGCAACCACTTGATGAAGAGAAACACGGAAGAAAACAGATAAAAGGGAACGATCTCGCCCAACTATTTGCTTCAATGCTGACAACTGTAACTTTCCTAGCCCTCTTGGCTTGTATCAGAGCTGACGAAATAATCTTCCCCTCCACCCACCCACCTTCC